>JAJOOE010009965.1:0-36173 GCA_036250405.1 Solanum raphanifolium | reverse complement strand
AAAAAAACCCCCCCCCCCCCCCCCCCCTTCAATTTATGAATAATGAAGAAGAAAGAAGAAATATATTTTAAGAAGGAAGAAATGTAAAGTGAGAGGAGGAAGAGTGCCTAGGTTTTTACTAATAACAAAAGTCTAAGAAAATATCAAGGAATAAAGGTTTAAAAAAATTTAAATAATATTATTTACGTGTCAAAACGTGTGTATAACACATTTTCACTCAAAAACTGAGATTGTCTTCGGAAGATGGTATTAATATCACTTTAAATAAAATTGAGTGTGTAATAGGTGTCATGATAGTTTAAGCATGTAACTGACTTTTCAGAACATATTCAGGGGGAATTTATGCTTTTTCCTTTAGTAAACGTGAAAATCCACTTTTGAAATAGTGGACTTAACAACAATACTAATAGTTCAATGCACTACGTTGATGCCCACTATTATAGCAAAATTAGGAAGAAACTCATTCATTTGAGGGTAAAAGAATGAATAATGGAAAAACAAAGAAGAAATATCTTACCCCAATCATGTGCCTTTTTTCATATTCATTTATTACTCATGCCTCTCCCACAACTTGATCCATTAATTTATAAGAAAAAAAATCCACAATGTATGTATTCTCACTGTTCACTCATTATGTGAACACTAATTACTCAGTTTATTGCACATTTATCTGTTCTTTTCTTTTCTTCTTTAACAGAAAGTCAATACCTAAATTTCAATGCTATGAACTTCGGCGAAACATATCAATGGATTAGGGTTGAATCACTTATGGCAATTTTAATTGATCTCAAATTGTCACATAAAAGAGATCCCGAAGAATTTATAAGGAGTGAATGTTTGTGATTTATGATCGAAGAAACATGAAGGTTGAAATTGTTGTGACCATTCGTAGGAAATTAGACCTTTTTAATAAATAAAATATGTAGGTTAATTAAAATGGTATTAATGTTCTAAAATGATACAAATATTGTTGAAGTATGTATGTGATGAAAATCCTAAAAGGAAAATACGAGTGTAAATTGATGAATGATTTGCTTTAATTTGTTCACCAAATCTTTCTTATGTTACCTCAAATTTCATTGAATTTCAAACTTAAACAACTATTTCAAATAGTATTTGAGATTTTTTAAGAACAAGAGTAGAAACCTGTCACGACCCAGGGGTACACCCTAGATATAACATGGCGTATAGGACCCCGAGAGACCCCATACAAACAACTTAGCGTTCATAACATAAGAAATATAATATAAGAAGTAAAACAACATTTCAAAGTCCAATAGTTTTATAAAAGAAAGCAGAAGCCTAAACACTTTGTCTCAAGCCATCTAATACGATAGAATGAATTTGGGCCTAGCCCATATATCATGTCCAACAGTGGAAAATAAAAAGAAACTAGGAACAATGTAATTCCGTTCTCGAAGCATGAGGACTCACCAAAGCTCGAGAAATTAACCAAGCCAATCACTAGCCACGAGACTGCGAACCCTAAATATCATACCCTACATTTGGGACAAATGTAGGCAATAGTATGAGTTAGTACAAACAATGTACCAAGTATGATAACTATGCATAAAACATTTAAATCATGCTAAAATAGGACATTTCATGACATGCAATTGACCAAGTTAAAGCATGATATAAAAGAAGTTAGAAAACATAATTCATAAAACATGACCAATGCAAGATAGCATCTTTAAAACCTTTGAATTCATGTGAGATACTTTTTGAAGTTATCTTAGTTCATTATTCATGTTGTTGTGGGAATGAGCCTTAACCGACATAGAGACCATGTGAGTTATAACATGATCCCTCGGTGTCTCCCACACTGAAAAGGGTTGTCCTACTTGCCAAGGTAAGGACCATTAACTTCTAGCTTAGTGGATCAACTAGCTAATGTCTATCTAGACAATCATCCTATGGGGGCACATAAGTAAGGATAAAGAGATTGCTTCTAGGGACCCGACCTCTATTAATGGGAAAGTCTCCATCTCAATATCCTCTCGGTGCTAAGCATGATACCCACATAATAGTCATTTCTTACTTGTTCTTACTATCCAAGGAAGGGCATGTCATCTTGCAAATCCAAGCTAAGTCACAAGACATCCATGGAAAGGTACAATTAAGTATCCAATCCAAGATAGGTTTCATTAGGATAGCTCCTTATCTTTTATTCAATTAGGTGAGAAAACCTTTCAACCTTAGAATCCTTACTTTGTGAGAAAACCTTTCACAATCATGCTTTAGTGTGTTTATAAGAAATCCTTTCAACAACACAACAACAATCATCATCATTGATACTTTACTCTCAAATCATCCTTTAAACATTTACATAAATCTCATGAAAACATGCTTAACGTCATAAATTCCTTTTTCATAATTCAATACCCACATTACATCATCATAAATGGAAAACATGGGATTTACACGGGTTCATGGAGAAACATCATAAAAATCATAGTATTTCTTCAATTCATTCATAATAGAACATAATTCAATCATTTTAATCAACTTTGAAGAGAACCCATTGCAATTTAAGAGAATCCTAACTCAATTGGGAATTTCTACCTTTGAAAATAGGAGATTTGGGGACTCCATGAATGCAAGGAATTTGGATGAATTCTATCATACCTCAAAGACAATAGCTTATCTTCAATGGAGGAATTGAGACCTTGACTTGAAACCCTAGGTTGAATCTTCTTCTTTTTGTTTCTAAAGAGAGAATTATTTTGGGGAGGAGAATTGATCTTCTTTTGTGATTTTGGAAGAATGACTTAAACTAACTAATTTGGGGGTTGAAAACACTTATATTGGGGTCTTAGTGAAGCGTAAAATGACGTAGTATAGGAATAAAATAATTAGGAAAAGACCCAACTGCCCCTAAAAATAACTGCCAGCAGCCCACCAACGGACCACCGACGACGGATCATAGTCAGGACAACGGAATGTGCTGTCTGTCCGTCGTTCGTGGTCAGAAACCTATTTTTGGGGTCTTGAACCATGGGCCCCCAACAACGGGCCATGCTCTATCCATGGACCACACCTGTGGTCCGTAGTCCTATCCACGGGCCGTGGGTAGTCCTTGTGGTTGCCACCTGTACTTTTCTGAAGTCAGCCATAATGCCCTCTTTCGAATTCGGGGTGTTACAATATTTATTAGATTCTAGACATCACTTAGAGGAAAAGGACTCTAAACTAGCAACCCATCATGCAAGCAACTTCATCAAAATGCACACAACCAAGGAGGAATATTGACTCCAAGCTAGGACATATTTAGAACATCATAAGGTAGATAGGAATTAGCAGCCCAACATGAATGCAATACCATAAATGCATCTATCCAAGGAAGAAACCTCAACTCCAAGCTAAAATATACTTATACCTTCGTATCATGAGATTCATATGCAACTCATACTGAAATGCATATATTCGAGGAGGACAAATCAACTCCAAGATAAAGCATGTTCAAAACATCATATCCTGAAGTCTATATGCAATTAATACTCATGCGCACATAAACATGTAGAAATCAATCAAATTGACTCATTTTCTCAAAACTTAACTTTTTCATGAACATGCACAATAAGGAAATCATGGGAATATCTAAGACAAATGACACCAAAAGAATAAACCATGGGGAACTCCTAACCTCAAGCTAGAGTAGAAGTAGAAGGAAAGAGATGATAATATCGGGACATTATATCGGCCTCGGCCTCCCAAGTAGCACCCTCAACTAATTGATTCCTCCACAACACTTTCACGAAAGCAACTTCTTTATATCTCAACTTCTTAACTTGCCGGTCTAAGATCTCAACCGAAACTTCTTCATAAGAAAAATTTTCATTGACTCCCAAACCTTGTAAGGAAACTAGATGTCAGATCTCCCACACATTTCTTCAACATAGAGACATGGAAAACCGGATGCACTGATGCCAACTCATTAGGCAAATCAAGTTCATTAGCAACCTTACCAACACGCTTCAAAATCTGATATGGGCTTACATAACGGGGACTCAGTTCCTTTCTTACTAACCTCATCACACCCTTCATGGGTGAAATTTTTAAGTAAACTCAATCATGAACATCACATTCAAGTTCTCTTCTTCTAACATTGGCATAGGACTTATGTCGACTTTGAGCCATTCTCAACCTTTCTCTAATAAGTCGAACCTTCTCTATAGCCTCATGTACCAATTGCCTATTAGGGCATTTTAACCCACCTCGAACCATCCTATAGGAGATCTACACTTCCTACCATACAATGCCTCGAATGGAGCCATATCAATACTCGAGTGATAACTATTATTATAAGCAAACTCAATCAATGGCAAATGATCATCCTAATTGCCCTTAAAATCAATCACACAAGTTCTCAACATATCTTCCAAAGTTTGGATAGTATGCTCTGCTTTCCCATCGGTTTGGGGATGGAAGGCAGTACTAAGCTTAACACGAGTACCAAGGCCCTTTTGGAAAGACTTCCGATACTGAGAAGTAAATTGGGTACCACGATTGGAAATAATGAACAAGGGCACTCCATGAAACCTTACCATTTCACTCAAATACAACTTAGCATAATCTTTCGTCGAATAAAAAATCTTGACGGGGATAAAATGAGCCTATTTTGTCATCTGATCTACTATAACCCAAATCGAGTCATTTGTTCCATCAAGTCATCTACATTAGGAACACATAAACGACATTGATATCTAAGTATACCATCTCCCCCGAGAGAATGCCATAACTGATTTTTTAAGCACCGCTTCTTTCAACTCAACCAAAATTGGATCAAGACCTTGCTTGGCTTTCAAAACTACCACAAAAGACGATTCTGAACCATTGTTAACCATGACACCATCCTTGGTGGAATCCACTAACTGAACACCCAATCAGGCAAATCTATGCACATCTTTAACCAACTCTTTCTTATCATCCTCAATATGAGCAACACTACCCATAGATAGCCGACTAAGAGCATCCGCCACCACATTCACTTTACCGGGGTGATAGAGAACACTGATATCATAATTGTTCAATAGCTCAAGACACATTCTTTGGCAAAGATTTAGATCCTTTTGATTGAACACATATTGTAAACTCTTATGGTCGGTAAAGACATCAACATGAAAACCAAAAAAATAATGCCTCCAAATCTTTAAGGCAAAAACAACCGCCGCTAATTCAAGGTCATGGGTAGGATAATTCTTCTCATGAATCTTATGTTGCCTGGAGGCATATGCAATGACTTTCCCATTTTGCATAAGCACACATCCTATGTCACGACCCAGGGGTACCCCTAGATGTAACAAGGCATATAGTACCCTGAAGGGACCATGTAAGCCATTTAGCATATCATAACATAAAGTATTAAAACAATAAGAAGTAAAATACATTTCAAGTCTTTAAAAGTTTTTCATAAAAGCAAAGTAGAAGTCTAGACTTGTCTCAATATAGATATCTATTACAATCCTTGAATCAAATTGGGCCTAGCCCATACAACATGTCCAAAAATGGAAGTACAATAAAAGAAACTACAAAGATAACATCCGTCCTCGAATCATGAGGACTCACCAACAAGCTAGGAGAAATGACCAAATCCAAGATCTATCCATAATCTGGACCACCATGATAACCGGACCCTACACTTGGGGAAAATGTAGGAAAATATGGGTTGGTACAAAACTGCACTAAGTATGATAGTAATGCATAAAAACCTTGAAAACATTCTAAAAAGGGACATTTTTGTTGAATGCATGCAGCTTGCTAAGTTAAATCTTCATTTTGAAGATAGTGGAAAAACACAAGTCATAAGCACAAGAGATATCATAATAAGACATAGGCTATAACATGGTAGACAATAAGCATAACTAGTGAACATAAGAGATAATATCATAGGCATAGACATAGTCAATACAATCTAGTTTTAGCATAACATAAGAGAAACACTTCATGAGCCACCTCTAAGCAAGCTTGTGCAAAGCATGGATAAGACCCTATAATCCCACCCTACTAAGCAAGTCACTTTAGGTCCTCATTCATGTTTACCATCTTTTGATCTCATTCTTAGCTTATTTCTCATAGACAAGAGAACATTCACCTTTAGTCAATCATATCAAGGAAAGCAACTTATAGTAACAATCCAAGTTAGCATAAAACATTACAAGAGGTCCTCATATCAAACATACTTATATCATAGTCATAAGCATATTCATTTCATAAATCACCATAACATAAAAGTAACACACCATAACTACCCTCAAAGCATACTTTTGCAATGCATGAATAAGATCCCACACTCTCACCCAAACTAAGTAAATATTCTTGTGTAGCCATAGTTCATACTAGACTTGACCTTGTGGGAAATAGCCTTAACCGACATAGACCATGTGAGCTTGTCACGACCCGAGAGAACCCCCAAGTTGTGACACGGCGTATTCGACCTCGAAGAGGTCTTATACAAGACCTTAGCATTCATTCATCACATATGCAATAAAAATAGTGCAGAATTAAAACCTTTTAAAACAAACTCATAAGACTTGAAAGTCAACAACATTTTAAAGAAGTCTTTATACACAAGCGGAATACTAGTCTCACATGGCCAACTTAGACCCAAAACTCCAAGAAACATACTAGGGGCACGGCCCTTTACATTTGAAAGAAACTACAAGTCTATTACAAATGTCTTAATAAAAGAAACTAGAATATAGAATCCTTGTCCTCGACATATGAGGACATACCAAAGTCTTGAGAGAAACTCTAATCCCAAGCTTCACTATGGAAAGCACCTCACTTGCCAACACCTACACTTATAGTAAAACATAGGAAAAGGATGGGGTTAGCACAATTAAGTACTAAGTATGATGACTATGCAAAAACATGCAAAAAGGGACATTTATTTAAGGTATATGCTTTTCATGCTATTTTTGATAAAACTTCAGAATACAAGTATAAGAGACATATTACAAGTCACCATCCACATACAAGATAATACTCACATAATATACATGCTCAACTAATACCAAACTACAAGACATATCCATATTTATCAAGTAAACCATTTCATCATTTAAGACCCTCCATCTAAGGTTATCCTAAGACCCACCTAAGTAAGACATGAAGGGGCCGCCCATACAACCTCTTCACACACACCTAAGTGTTCCTCAAGACTACCAAAGACAAGGACCTATCCCTTGCAACACAAACCGATAAGTCAACATTCGTTATTAGAGACATTTAAGGAGACATTCATGCATATTGGGGACTTTATATAATAGTCATTAAAGACTTAGGGAACTCACTTTAGTACCTTCAATGCCTACTCGTGCCATGTGTAGATAGCATCCCATACTACTACCTACACGTTATAGAACCTATCAAGTAACTAGAGTGCACATCCCACATGATGGGAATAGGCATTAACCGACATAGACCACACTAGCTAGGCATGGAATCCGGTGTCATAAGACCCCACACCGTGGAAGGCATTTTATTTGCCAAGGGTAGAACTAGTAAACAACCCATGTAGGCACATGGTTTAGGGGATATCCAAAGACGTTCATTGTACTTTTGCCTCATACTCAGGAAGAGCTACCATCTTAACCATATCCACTCGGTGCTTAGCCTTAGTTCCCATAGTGTAATTTCATTCATATATGAGTACTAGAGAGGGTGCCATAATTAGGCCTACCGACCCATAATACTCTACCAAGAAGGGCACCACAAGGATCTACCGATCAAGGTTCATAAAGGGTAGCTCATTGAATTTCTTAGAGATGGTTTTCTACCTTTCCGGTCCACCAACTCTAAGTCTATCATTTCACGCAAGAAGGAGGTCATCATCCTTAGGTTTTACCCCTTCAAGACTTTACATTCACATAGGGTCCTAAACTCATCATGAAGGGGCACCATGCTTAGGTCTACCGGTTCAAGACATAGACTAGAATACCTCATTAGTCATTTATAGAAGCTTTCATGTAGCAAGGAGAGACAACTAGGTCTAACACTTCAAGATACGACACCACCATATAAAGACTTTTCATAGTCTATCATCATCACATATGAACATTAAGAGAGAACATACTTTCAATCACAATACAAAAACACTTTATACTAGATCACCTTGAGATCACATAAACCGCTTCACATTGTACATTCATATATACCATAACATAATAATCCTTCAATTCCCCATATAATGCCTTCAAGGACAAAATCAATACACATTCAATAAATAAACACCTCTACTGTAAGTAGATCAATCCAAACAAGAACAATTTCAATATAGCATGAAAGTAGGTCAACTTACCATTCTCCAAAGCCATAATTACCATTATCCAATTCCCGACAATTCTAACATCACAAAAGAATTTACCCATGACTTGCCTACAAGGCCATAATTCTCAAATCATCCATACACCTACAATCCACCAACAATAGATATAAATAACAATAGGAATCAATAATACAATTCAATCTAAGTACAATTTCATCAATACCCAAGCATTATCATAAAACCCACTTCACAAGCCAAACTTAGAGATTTAGGGAGATCATGGGTCCATGGAGTTTTTCACCTAAAAACATCAATTAAACCATAATATAATCATAATAGATCGTTTGAAACCATTTAATGCAAGAACCCATGAGTTTGAGGAAGAATTGGGGTTTTTCATAACTTTTGAAAACCTTGAAAACCATTTTGAGATTTGGCTCTAGGGAGAAAACTAGCCCTAGATAAAGAGCCACCATAACTTAGTTGATGAATTCCCAAAGAAATTTGATGAAGAAAGCTTTGAAATCCAAAACCCTAGGTTCCACTTCTTCTTCTTCCTTGAGTTGAGAGAGAAATAATGAGAGAGAAGAACTTTGGAGGTTTTGATTGAGTATTTGAGAATATGAGTTCAAGGAAGATTTTAAGACTTAAAACTATATATATTAATGATATAAACCATTTAAAATAAATCCCACATGTTAAAAATTTAAAACGAAATTACTTAAAAACCCTCTACTTGGGCAGCCCCGTTAGGGACCACGCCCACTTGGACGGGTCGTGAAGGGCACCACGGCTCGTGGTGGTTCCCGTGGTCCCTTGACCAGTGAGCCTCTCCACCATGTCAAGCCCTCAAGGGCCCAAGGCATTTTCACGGAGGCTCCCACGATCCGTGGTGCACACCACTAGTCGTGGTGGAGCTCGTGAAGATGAGGCAACACCTAGGCAAAATTGCCTTGCCTCCCTTGAGACCAAGTGATCTTCACGCCCAAGTATATGGACCGTCTAGGGCACCACTGGTCGTGGTGGTGCCCATGGTCTTTGGGGCAGTGAGCAACCAACTTGGGACAGCCTTGGCTTTTTGGCTAAGGCTTACCCCTTTTGGCTTGGCTCCTTGTGTAGCACCCTTAACCAACCTAGAGTAGATCTCATAGCATGGAGTCTAAAACGTGCCTTGACGTTGACTCCTTAAACCCCTTTCAAACAAGGCTAGGGCAACATTACACCACTAAAACACATTAGTTCAAAAGACTAGTTTCCGAACGTCATGGTCGTCCCTTGACGTTCAACCTCAAAACTCATCAAAATAAACTTTAAAAGTCATTTCTCATAGTTTTAACAGTTACCAACTCCTAAAACACATGTGAAGCTCTAGTTCATCCTATTTCATTTTTAGGGTTGTTACAGAGCTTAACATGGAATCCGATGTTACCCACACCTAAAAGGGTTATCCTACTTGCCTAAGGTAGAACCATTACTTTAGCTTAGGAGTATCCAATAGCTAAATAACCTACGGGGGCAGGTAGTTATGGTACAAGAAGATTGTTACTTGATACCTAACCTCAACTCTCGTGAAGGCATCCATCTCATGAGATTTATCCTAGAAACCCGGGCTCAACTCACGTGAGGGTTCCATCTCATAACAATATCCACTCGGTGCTAAACATAATTCCCATAGAAGACATTACTAAGTCATAGCTTGCTTCATGTCTTATGGAAGGATGTACTTGAAAATCAATCCAAAAAACTTCTTTAGGATAGCGCTTACATCATACGTGAGAATAACCTTTCACAGTCCACGTCGTCATTTAACATTAGATTATATTAGGTGATAAGGCCTTTCAACCTAGAATCTTCATTATGCGAGAAAACCTTTCACATCATGTTCATTATGTGTTCATGAGAATATCCTTTCAATCAACACAACAACATTATCATAATCATGAACACTTCACTCTTAAAGTGTTCTTAAAGCACATACATAAATCTCATAATCAAGCATCATTCTCACACCTTACCCTTCACGGATCAAAGATCATATTCAATCAACACATCTATAATTACTACATTATATATGGATTATAACATGGTTCAAATAACTCAATTACTACAAACATAATCTCATAATATCCTTCTTCTATCAACAAACCCATATTCACACGATCATCATTGGGAATTAAGGGGATTTCATGGATTCTAGGGATATTTCATCATAAAAACCATAAGAATCATCAATTAAATCATAATATAAGGTAATTAAATCATTAGAATCATTTTTGAAAGGAATCCATGATTTGAAGTAAACCCTAACTTTTTGGGGAAATTTCTATCTTTGAAATTGAGTTTGGAGGGACTCCATGGATGAAAACTATCCATGGATGAAGGACTACCATACCTTAGCTATGAATTCCAATGAAATTGAGTAGAAAACCTTGCTCCTTCAACCCTAGCTTCACCTTCCTTCTTCTTCTTCCTTGGAGTTCTAGAGAGAGAATTTTGGGGAAAAGTTGGTTTTGATTTGGGATTTTGGAATTGTGAGGAAGATGACTTAACTTGGGGGTCTTAAATCATTATATAGTTAGTATAAAATGATGTCACTAAATAACTAATTAATTTCGGAAAGTTCCACAATACCCCTCACTTAACCGTCTCAAGGTGATCACTGCCTCAAACCACGATACCACGGTGAAGGGCCGTGGGTCCACCCATGGTTCGTGCTGGTCAATCGTGGGTGGGGTTCTGTGGCTCAACTTTTGGGACTTTGACCCACGAGGCCATCCACGAGGTGTGGACCCCCCTACGGGGCGTAGGTCCCCTCGTGGGTGCACTGCTAAAACAAGTACGAAAATAGGGGAAACAACAATATTAGGAGGAATTCTTGGGATGTGATCAATTATAAGCTAATTATGCAATATGGGTAATTGAAATTTAACAATAACTTGCTGAATCATTGTGGGTAGGATGGACTTTAAATGCAATAGCTTTCTCTAGAACAACTATTACGATTCAGGCAATTACTCTCGAACATCGACAAGCTTAACAAGATAAACAACCTACAACCTTAATGTGTCCATTCTCTCAAGCTAGATAGGTAGAACTGGGTTTAGGATTTAGTCTCTCGAGCTTAACCCACATCAACCCAATACCTACAATCATTAATCAAAATCTTTGGTTCCAAAACCCCTCTCTCAAGCAAGCTAGGAACTCTATGCTAGAATTGCATTTGCAACTACAATCCATAGATTAATACACAACTAATAATTAAACCCACATTAAAACAGCAAAATAATCATTAAACAACAATAGCCATAAGAAAATTAAGCAAATAATCACATGATCATACCCAAAAATAGGGGTTTTATCTACACATCATAAAATATAGAGAAACGATTACCAAATACATTAGCCATGATATGGATAAAGGTTCTCAAGTCTTTACAATGGTCCAAATAGAAGTAATTCAAAAACCCACTTACAAATCTTCAAGTTTGAGCCTCCAAAGCTTCAAAGTCTACAATGGAACACAAAAACTAAGAGAGAACTCTAACTCTAGAATGGGAACTAAAAAATCTCGGAAAGGAACTCCTTAAATTTCATTTAAAATTCCAATTTATAGCTACCCAAAATATGGCCTGAGAAGCCATTGGGTGGAATAAGTCAGGCCTCACTGAACAGGTCGGCGATCTGCTCTTTTTGGTCCAATACATCGCCAGTTTGCATTGGCCATTTGCGTTCAGGATTTTGTAACTTTAGGTGATCAAGGTTACCATCGTGGAGTCGTTTTGTGATCTGCCGACTGTCCATTCCTGTCGCCAAGTTGGTTCTTCACTAGGGCTGGCACGCTGTAACTTTAGGCTAGCTAGAAGAACCACTCGGTGGTTCACCGATTGGTCTTGGCGATCACCAGGATCGCTTTTCTTCACTTATTCAGCTTGTTTGCTCTTTTTTTTTAGCCTGGTAGTGTCCTTGCCTTTCTCCTTAGCTTTAAATGCTGTAAATCAACACTGTAACATCAGTTTAGAGCATAAATTAGGCATTTGAGGACACGAAAACTATCATAATAAAGCCCTAATTGAGTCAAAATCTTAGACTCATCAACACCTCCAACTTAAACATTTTCTTGTCCTCAAGTAAAAACTCAAGATCAATCAGTTCAATAAGGATGTCTACAAACAGTGCTACTTAATATTTAACACAAATGCACACCCAGGGTTCAAACTACACATACAATGCTCAATCGTGCACTCAAAGACTCAAATTGTGACTCACCATTATCAAGTGTACTCAAGCTCACAATGCTTGCTTCAAATGCAAGTTCAATCTCAACAAAGGTACTCAAAAGCCCTCACAACAAAGATGATTCCATAATCATACAAAATTTCTCAAAGATTTAAAGTCCCAGAATCACATACAACTCTCACACTCACAAAGATGAACACATGCATGACTCCACCAGTAGGCTTGCCCTTATTTTCCAATCAACATTCATTTCCGCTCACTAAAGATTACAAAGGTCTTTTTAAGGCTTGTAACGGGGCTGAGTGTGAAGGTATGGTCATTTAGGCTTAGTGGCTTCTACCTCCCTAAAGTATGGCTTGAAAGTCACTCTTTATTCTTCATTCTTTTCACACACTTTATTTCACAACTTTTTCTCTTTTTCAGTCTTTTTCTTTTCTTTATTCTAATTCTCTTTTTCTTTTATATATATGGAGGGATTCCATTTTTTTTCAAAACAATCCATCAAAGGGGAATCTTTACACTTCTTGACTTTCCTTCTTTTTCACCACACCCCCAACTTAGGCTTTTGACCTAAGTTGGCTATTCAAAACGTACAAATACTTCATGAAGGTTATGGGTGATGGGATAAAGAGATCAAAGTTGCACATGTTTCTTCCAAGAAAAGGATAGGCTCAAAAGGTTCCAATCAAGGTTAAGACATCTCACTAGGTTGGCCATAAAGAGGTATATTGTCAAATTGGCTCACTCTCCAAGAATTTCAACTAAGATCATTTCAATTGCATGCTTCACTCAATCAATCGGACCAATGGGGAAAATTTTAGATGTCATCAAACACAATGTTCAAGACAACCTCACCACACAAGGCATTGGTACCATTATCAAACAAGAGTCCACACTTTCTAGCTAGCGTGCAATGTTCATCACAAGAGACTCATTCAACAATCGACTAGTCACAACGAGATGCTAAGAGTTCACATATTGCCTATGTAACTTAGTTTTACTCATCGTAGCCGTACATTCATTTCGTTCAATTAAGAGCACTATTTGAGTCATCGGTATTGACCACAACTGACACTCAAATTTTCACAAGAACAACCATAATCACACACAAAAGAGGTGGCAATATTTTAAACCTTGGTTCAAAACAATTTTCATATCAAAACAATGGGCCACAATTCCACAACCAAGATATATATATATATATATATATTTAACTCAATAATCTCAATATTCACATCACAAAAATAGAATCAAGTCAATATTTACGAAACAACCCACAAGAGGTAGGTATGGAAATACCTCACCCCACCAACAAAAAAATACAGTTGTCCTCAAATGCAAATAAAAACAAAAATAGTCTGAAAAGTAACAGAGAAGAGGCAAAGAGAATTATCTTGCTAGGCTAGGCCTGGGGTGAAGTCTGCTTATCCACAACTTCCTCCATCTGGGTATCAATGCCAGTGTCTCAGCTTCCTTCGCTCCACTAGAGCCCACCATTGAAGAATTTGAAGCGATGATTGTCTCGTAGTTTCAAACATAGCACCCTCCAAGTTAGCCAGGTCCTCATAGACAACCTCCTCACAAACACCAGGCTGCTCCTCATCAATCTCAGCCTCAGACTCTACAACAACATCATCAGCTCTAACTTTATCTCCGCTGGTAGTCGGAGGTACATCAAAATAAGCTAGAACATCGGTGCTCAGGCCATCTGGGATCTCCACCGTCCCAAACAATAAAGTAAAATCAGTGGACTTTAGCTGGTCCACATCCTTTCACAATCAAGATATATCAGCCTTCAAGGCCGTCACAATATTAATGGCTCCCTAGCCTTTCTCACACTCTCCTACTCTCACCGTCAAGGCATCCAGGGCCAACTTGTGGCTATCAATCTCAGCTGAGGGGTGTCAAAACAACAATAATGGCACTCTCAATCATCCTAGGAATAGTGACCTCTAACCAAGAGGCTTGCACACCAATAGATTGGGCTAAATGGCCCATTTTGAACAACACTGCCTGGGTGATCGGAGGTCGGAGAGCAGAAGTACTAGCAATAAAGATCTAGGGGGAGGAGGTGCAACATAAGTGCCAGAAGTATCAGAGGGAGGTATAGATGTGCCTAAGAGCCCACTGGCTTGATTAGGCATGATTGCCTCTGTAGGTATCATATCAATAACAACCTTCGGGGATGTGTCCACCGGGGCTGCCCTCGTCCTATCAGCCTCATCCCGTTGGTACTCAGCCTCTGTACGCAGGATGCCAGTAGAGGAGGTGGGTGTCACTTACACATCCAACTTCTCATCTCGAGGAACATGGGCCCGTCAACACAACTCGGTGATTAACACCAGAAATGAAGGAGACATCTGGCGATGTTAGGCCCTCATGACCGTCTCCTACTTAATAATCAAACCTATATCGAGCCTCTTGCTAGCAATGATAGACCTACGATAGGCCGCCTTTGGGTGGCGGAGGATAGACTAATTCTGGGACGGCATGATCGTGTTGCTGATAAACCCAAACTAATAACTAGCTACCATATTAAGGTCATTCTTCTCTATCGGTGCTTCGGCCTTAATCCACCTCGATGTGATGTCATAAATAGGAGGGGTCAACTAACCTTTTAGGTCATCCAGAGTCTATCTCTTGATCATACTCTAGTAGTCATGCAGAAAGTTAGTAGCACGCTCAAACACAAGATTTATATCATCGTTGCTGCATTTAATCTTCTTTCCTCGGACTAGCACAATGTCTATCAACTTGAAAGCACTAGCCTTCTTATTCCCCTAAGGCACCAAGTCACTGTAAGCTGAGTAGAACTCTCAGACCCAAGTAGGAATGTATGGACCATGGGGCTTGGTGAAGACCTCGAATCTGTGGAACCTAAAAGTGTCCCACACTGCTGGATGTTTGTCCACCACACCATCTGTTGACAATCTTTTCTCCTCTAATATGGTCCTCAATCTCTCGGCCTTTAGTCTGTTGAGTGACGAAGGAGTAGGACCCTGTACTAGTGGTGCTGGGACCAGTGTTTGTTCTGGAGCTGTAGTTGGGGGATGAGGAGGAGTCTGAGGCAACGGAATCCTAGAAGGATCATTCATACTCTTAGAGCGAAGCTCTTCTTTCCAGGCCTGTAATAGCTGGTCATCCTCAGGCTCAGAGATGGATGCCTGAGAATCCTATGAATCCCCCTCGTTGTTTGATGAAGTGAGGAGAGTCACAAAGAATCCCACACTATCGGAGCTGGCCTCCGGTGTCTCAACCACGTGTGCTTTGACCTTGACCTTGCCTCCCTTTAGAGGTAGTTTTGTTTCCTTTGCTCTAGATGCAGCTGCATCCTCATTAATAGTTATTCCTTGTGCCCGCTTCCGGGGTGGTATGTCTCTTTCGAAAACTTATGTAACACCACAGAAACTAGTAGGCTAAACTAGAGCTTAACATGAAGGCTAGTGTCGTAAACGTAATTCCCCGAACTTAGATATAAAGGTTTTCTTGTTAGAACATAAAGGTACGACCCCCAAGGACCAACCATGGGTCTTTGAGGAGGTCCCCTAGAATTTTCCTGGATAGTGACCAACGGAAGGTACCTACGTACCATAGGTCAGGCCGCAATCTTGGGTGAGGGGGCTGTAGGACAAGCCCTAAAAACCCACTCTCTGAACCTCGACCCACGCTTCACCAGCACGGGCCATGGATCCAACCACGGTCTGTCAGTGAGGGGCGTGGATGGGGCCTGAAACTGCTTTTTGGCAGATAAGTTTAAGGGTAATTTGGGGTTTTTCAATTTTAATTAATATTAAGTGACGTCATTTTAGCCTAAATTAGATCACCTATATAAGGATTTATATCACTAAATTAAGTCTTTTAACTCATTCTTCCAATTCCCAAAAGGAAGACCCAAATCCTCTCCAATAATTCTCTCTCTAGAACTTCAAGGAAGAAGAAGAAGGAAGTTGGAGCTACGGTTCAAGGAGCACAGTTTTCTTCTCAAATTCATTGGATTTCATTTCTAAGGTATGGTAGCTCTTTATCCATGGATAAAATTCATCCATGGAGCCCCTTCAAAATCCCAATTTCAAAGATAAAAATTCTCCAAAAACTAGGGTTTGATTCTAAGTAACGGATTCCGTTAAAAAATGATTCTAATGTTTGAATTACTTTATATTATGATTGAATTGATGATTTATTATGGTTTTTATTTTGAAATCCCCAAGAATACATGAAATCCCCATATTCTCAATTTATGACCTCGTGATGTGGGTGAATTGATGAAAGAAGGATATTATGAGATTATGCATGTAGTAATTGAGTAATCTGAATTATGTTATTATTCATATCTAATGTATTCAATTATAGATGTGTTGATTGATATGAGTTATGACCCTTGAAAGGGTAAATTATGATATTAGGCATGATTTATGAAGTTTAGTATATGCTTTAAGAACACTTTGAGAGTGAAGTCGATATGATTATGATCTAGTTGTTGTGTTGTTGAAAGGTTATCCTCATATACACACTTATGTATGATTATGATATGATGTTAAAGGTTTTCTCACAATATGATGATTCTAGGTTTGAAAGGCTTTCTCACCTTTTGAATCTATATGTAGACATAGACGGTGAAAGGTTATTCTCACGCATGATCTAATGAGATATCTTATGAATTATGTTGGGTTGAGTGTCAAGACATTCTTCCATGACTGTTAACTTAAGCCAAGACTTAATATCAACTCCGTGGGAATTAATGCTTAGCACCGAGAGGATATTAAATATGAGATGGAAGTTTTTATGCTATTTGAGTCTGGCTTCCCAATGGAACCTTATATGCTAGTTAAGTCTGGATTCCTAAAGTAGGTCTCATGAGATGGAAACCTTCTACCTTAGTTGAGTCCGGTTTTCTAGTAGCAATCTCCTTATCCCATAAACTACGTGCCCCCATAGATTATTTAGCTAGTGGATCCACCTAGGCTAAGAGTATGGTTCTACCTTGGGCAAGTAGAACAACCCCTTTTCAGTGTGGGTAGACACCAGATTCCATGTTAAGCTCACATGGTCTATGTCGGTTAAGGCTTATTCCCCACTATGACAATAATATGGACAAGAATATGTATTATGAACTATGATTACTCAAGAAACTTTATTTAGCATGGGTGAGAGATATGGGGTCTTATTCATGCATTACACAAGTATGCTTTGGGGGTATTTATGATATGTTTCTTTTATGATATGATGATCAATATATTGACTATGCTTATGACTTATGCTTTTCCACTATATTCACAATGATGTTTTAACTTAGTAAATTGCATGAATTCAAATGAAATGTCCCTTTTAGCATGTTTTCAAGGTTTTTATGCATGACTATCATACTTCGTGAATTTTTGTACTAACCCCTACTTTTCCTACATTTTCCCCAAGTGTTGGGTCCGGTTCTCAAGGTGATCATCGTTGTGGCTAAAGCTTGGATTTGCTTATTCTCCTAGCTTGTTGGTGAGTCCTCATGATTTGAGGATGGATGTTATCTTATTGTGGTTCTTGTATTGTATTTCCTTTTTGGACTATGTTGTATGGGCTATGTCCCTTTTCTCATTTGGAATATTGTAATAGATGGCTATGCTGAAACAAGTCTAGACTTCCATTTTCCTCTATAAAAATTTTGGACTTGAAATGCATTTTTATTCTTTATTGTTCTACTCTTATGTTATGATATGCTAAGTCACTTACATGGAGCCTTTCGGGGTTCTATGTGCCTTGTTACATCTAGGGGGTACCTATGGGTCGTGAAAAACTTGGTATCAGAGCACGAGGTTTAGAATATTCTAGGATGATGTCTCATAAACCACGTCTAGTAGAGACTTGTTCATGAGTGTGAAGCGCGCCACATTTATGAATGAGAGGCTACAAGATGTTTAGGAAATTTCACTTCTTTCATTACTCTTAAGTCGTGCCATAGAGTTTAACTCTATAAAGTCCCTCTCCTAATCCTTCTCTTGTGTCTTTAGGATATGAATACATGAAGGGCTAATGCTAGAAGGATAGAGAATGATAATGTGAATCAAGGAGCTCCTTCTCAAGCTTATCAAGCACCGATTGATCCTTTGGTTGAGAAAGTGACCCATGCAGAGTTAATGTCTACTATCCAAATGTTGGCTCAAGCCATGACGGCTCAAGCCAATAGAGTAGTTGTACCCCTGGTGAATCCTAATGTGAATTCGACTGCTTCAAGGGTTAGGGATTTTTCTCGAATGAAGCCTCTCGAATTTCATGGCTCCAAAGTGGAAGAGGATCCTCAAAGGTTTATCGACGAGGTTTATAAAGTACTTGCTATTATGGGGGTGTCTTCAGAAGAGAAGGTGGAGTTAGCCGCCTACCAACTAAAAGATGTGGCTCAAGTATGGTATGTTCAGTGGAAGGGTGAGAGACCTCTAGGAGCGGCCCAGTAGAATGGGAATTGTTCTAATTGACTTTCTTGATAGGTTCTTCACCCTAGAGTTGAGGGAGGTAAAGGTACAAGAGTTTATCAACCTTTGCCAAGGAAGTATGAGTGTTAAGGAAAATGCTCTAAAGTTCACCCAACTCTCCAAATATGCTCCAAGTATGGTGGCGGACTCAAGGGCTAAGATGAGTAGGTTTATGTCGGGTGTGTCCGACTTGGTTGAAAAAGAGTGTCGTACGACAATTCTTCTCCATGACATGGATATCTCAAGGCTTACGGTGTGTGCTCAACAAATTGAGGATTCAAAACTCAAGGAAAAGAATAGAGAGGTGAAAAGAGCTAGAACAGGTGATGGGGACTTCTCTAGTGCTAGGTCCAATGGACAATGTTGACTAAGGTTTATACAAAGGTTTTCCAACCAAGGTTCCTCTAGTGCTTCCCCAAGGGTCAACAAGGATAGGGTTTCTAACCCTAAACCACAACGAGGTTATAATAGTGGTTCTTATGTGGCTAGGCCTAATTGTGAAAAGTGTGGGAGAAAGCATGATGGTAAGGGCCTAGTTGGAATGGATGGGTGTTTTAGTTGTGTAAAGAGTAGCCACAAGATGAGAGATTGTCCGATGCTCAAGAATAAGGGGAGAGAAAACAAGCAAGCCCCTCTAAGTGGTTCAAACTCTAATGCCCCAAAGCAAAACCACTTTTATGCTCTTCAATCCCGAGGTGACCAAGAGAGCTCCCCGGATGTGGTGATCGGTATGTTAAAAGTCTTTCTTATTTATGTATATCCCTTATTAGATCCTGGTGCTACTTTGTCCTTTGTGACACCTTATATGGCCATGAAGTTTGATATGCTCTCCGAAGTGTTATTAGAACCTTTTTCGGTCTCTACCCTGGTTGGTGATTTGTGGTGGCTAAGAAGGTTTATAGAAGATGTCTTGTTTCCTTGTCCCATAGATTTACTCTTGGTGACTTAGTAGAGCTTGACATGTTAGACTTTGATGTGATTCTTGGTATGGATTGGTTGCATGCATGTTATACCTCTATTGATTGTAGAACTCGGGTGGTTAGATTCCTATTTCCAAATGAGCCTATATTAGAGTGGAAAGGGGGAAATTCTATGCCCAGGAGCCAATTTGTGTCCTACTTTAAAGCTAGAAAGATGAACTCGAAAGGTTGCTTTTACCATGTTGCTAGGGTGATGGATGTATATTCCGAAACCCCTTCTCTAGAGTCGGTTCTGGTAGTTAATGAGTTTGTGGAATTGTTCCCCGATGATTTACCCAGTATTTCTCCCGAGCGGGAAATTGATTTTGGTATTGACCTTCTTCCAGATACACAACCTATCTCTATTCCACCTTATAGAATGGATCTGGCGGAGTTAAAAGAATTGAAAGAGAAACTAAAGGATTTTCTAGATAAAGGTTTCATCTGATCGTGTATCTTTCCATGGGGTGCTCCCATGTTGTTTGTTAGAAAGAAAGATGGGTCTCTTAGAATGTGCATTGATTATCGACAATTGAATAAGGTGACCATCAAGAAAAAATATCCCTTTCCAAGAATTGATGATTTGTTTGACCAACTTATAGGGGCTAGTTATTTCTCTAAGATTGATCTTCATTCGGTTATCACCAATTAAGGGTGAGAGAGGTTGATATTCCCAAGAAGGCTTTTCGAACCCGGTATGATCATTATAAGTTCTTGGTTATGTCATTTGGGTTGACTAATGCTCTGGCAGCATTTATGGGCTTGATGAATAGAGTGTTTAGGAAATACCTAGACAAGTTTGTGATTGTGTTTATTGATGATAGTTTGATCTATTCAAAGAGTGAGAATGAACATGTGGACCATTTGAGAATTGTGTTGCAAGTTCTTAAGGACCAACAAGTTTTTGCAAAGTTTAGCGAGTGTGAATTTTGGTTATGGTCCGTAGCTTTCCTTGGTCATATTGTGTCAAGCAAGGGTATTGAGGTAGATCCTAAGAAGACAGATGCAGTCAAGAGTTGGCCTAGACCTCTATCTCCCTCTAACATTATAAGCTTTTTGGGTTTGGCCGGTTACTATAGAAGGTTTGTTGAGGGATTTTCTTCCATTGCTTCTCCTTTGACGACTTTTACTCAAAAGAAAGCTAAGTTTGTGTGGTCGGAAGATTGTGAGAAAACTTTCCAAGAGTTGAAAGATAGACTTACTTCCGCTCCGGTGTTGACCTTACCGGAAGGTACAGATGGTTTTGTGGTGTATTGTGATGCCTCTAGAGTGGGGTTGGATGTGCTCTCATGCAAAATGGTAAAGTGATGGCCTATGCTTCAAGGTAATTTAAAGTCCATGAGAAGAATTATCCTACCCATGACCTTGAGTTAGTGGCGGTTGTGTTTGCCTTAAAAATATAGAGGCATTATTTGTATGGGGTCAATGTGGATGTTTTCACCGATCACAAGAATCTACAATATGTGTTTAGTCAAAAAGACTTGAATCTTCGTCAACGAAGGTGGTTAGAATTATTGAAGGATTATGACATGAGTGTCCTTTATCACCCCGGCATAGCTAATGGAGTAGCGGATGCACTTAGTAGATTGTCCATGGTTAGTGTGGTTCATGTAGAGGATAAAAAGAAAGAATTGGTTCGTGATGTGCATAGGTTGGCCCGACTAGGTGTTCAACTAGTGGATTCCACTTAGGGTGGTGTAATGGTCCCTAATGGTTCCGAATCGTCCTTTGTGATGGACGTGAAGTCTAAGCAAGATGTTGATCCTATATTAGTTGAGTTGAAAGAGTTGGTACTTATGAAGTCCGTTGAGGTTTTCTCCCAAGGGGAAGATGGGGTGCTTAGGTACCAAGGGCGTTTATCTGTTCCGAATGTTGATGGTTTAAGGGAACAAATTTTAGAGGAAGCTCATAGTTCTCAGTATTATATTCATCTGAGATC
The DNA here is from genome assembly GCA_036250405.1 of Solanum raphanifolium. Taxonomy (NCBI): domain Eukaryota; kingdom Viridiplantae; phylum Streptophyta; class Magnoliopsida; order Solanales; family Solanaceae; genus Solanum; species Solanum raphanifolium. The sequence continues at coordinate 14,315 of JAJOOE010009965.1, read as the reverse complement.
CACTAAGATGTACCGTGATCTACGAGAAGTCTATTGGTGGAATGGTATGAATAAATACATTGCGGGATTTGTAGCCAAATGTCCTATTTGTCAACAAGTTAAGGTTGATCATCAAAGGCTCGGAGTCTTGTTCCAAGGTATAAGTATTCCCACTTGGAAGTGGGAATATGTAAATATGGACTTTATTGTGGGTTTGCCTTGCACCCGAAGGAAACATGATTCTATTTGGGTCATTATATATCGGATGACAAAATCAGCCCACTTTATTCCCGTCAAGGTTTCTTTTTCGGCGGAAGACTATGCTAAGTTGTATATAAGGGAAATGGTGAAATTGCATGGAGTTCCTCTATCTATTATTTCCGATAGGGGTACTCAGTTTACTTCTCACTTTCGGAAGTCGTTCCAAAAAGGGCTTGGTACTAAGATTAAGCTTAGCATGACTTTTCATCCCCAAACCGATGGGCAAGCAGAGCTTACCATCCAAACATTGGAAGATATGTTAAGGGCATGTGTTATAGACTTCAAGGGTAATTGGGATGACCACTTGCCATTAGTAGAGTTTGCCTATAATAATAGCTATCACTCAAGTATCTGTATTGTAACACCCCATAATTTAGTAGGCCAACTAGGGCTAAGTTAGAGGACTACAAGTAAAGGCTAGAGGGCATGAGACAAGGCAAAGGGGCAAGGGGCAAGGGCCAAGGCAAGAGCCAAGGATGCCCCAAGTTGCCAAGGCACTGCCCTAGACCACGAGAGCCTTCATGGCTCGTGGTACCACCTATTTGCCCCAAGGTTGGCTCACTTTCACGAGCCACTTCACGGCCAGTGGTGAAGACCACCACTCGTGGGAAGGCTCGTGGGGTTGACTTCACTTTGTGGGGGTCATGTAGAGGTACCCTAGCTATTGGTCAAGGGACCACGGGCACCTTCAAGGGCCGTGGTGCCCTTAGCAGTTCATGAGGTTGGTCGTGAGGCCATGGGCACCCCACTTTAATGTGGGGGTTATTTTAGGTAATTCTTTTTTTATAGTTAATATTAAGTGAGGTCATTTTGTATTGTTCTAATACACCTATATAAGCCTTTTTAAGTCAAAAACCAACCCATTCACTTCATTAATTCGCAAGACCCAAATCAAATCCCAAAAGCTCATCTTCTCTAAACAAAAATTCTCTCTCTAGAAAACTCAAGAAGAAGGAAGTTGGAGCTAGGGTTGCAGAAGCTAGGTTTCTGACACTAATTCATATGGGATTTGTGACCAAGGTATGGTAGCTCTTCATCCATGGATAGCCTTCATCCATGGAGTCCCTTCAAACCCTAATTTCAAAGTTAGAAATCCCCAAAAAGATAGGGTTTGATTCCAAAGTCACGGGTTACTTTTAAAAAATGATTCTAATATTTGAATTATATTATAGTATGTATTAATTGATGATTTCCCTATGTTTTTACGATGAATTCCCCAATAAACCATGAAATCTCCATATTTCTCAGAGTTGATGATATGATGTGGGTCTTTGGTGATGAAAGGTGAATCGTATGAATTGATGTATGAGGTGATAGATTCACATGATATTATGATTAAATCCATGTCTAATGCTTGATTTCTAGATGTGTTGATTGAAATTAGGTTTTAACCTCAAGGATGCCTGTTTTATGAAGTTTATGTAAATACTTTACTGATGCTTTGAGAGTGAAGTGTTATTCATTATGTTGTTGATTAGGTTGTTGTTGTGGGCTGATTGAAAGGTTGTTGTCACATAGTAAGGGTTCTAGGGTTGAAAGGTTTTTCTCACCAAATTGAATCTAAGAGTAAAAGTGATCATGGATGGTGATAGTTGCTCACCCATGGTCTAAAAAGCTTTTCTACTGAATTAAGTTGGATTAGTTGTCAAGGACATCTTTCCATGAGACTTGAATCAAAGTAAATACTTAATAACTATCTTGTGGGGTTAAGGCCTAGCACCGAGTGGATATTGAAATGAGATGGACGTTCACACCTAGTGAGTCCGGGCTTCCGATATGGGAGCTCTCACCAAGTAGAGTTCGGGTTTCCCAAAGCATTTCTCAGGAGATGAAGTCCTTCACTTAGTGGAGTCTGGGTTTCCTAGTAGAAATCTCCATATCCCATAACTACGTGCCCCATAGGATATTTAGCTAGTGGAACAACTAAGCTAAATAACCGGTCTACCTTAGGCAAGTAGACCAACCCTTGATGGTGTGGGTAACATTGGGAGGGATCATGTTATAGCTCACATGGTCGGTTAAGGCTATATCCCAAGTACAACAAGATTAATAATGAACTAAGACATGCTTGAAGAAGCATCTCCTAGAGTTCAAATATAATGAACTAAGCCATGCTTGAGGAAGCATCTCAAAGTGTTCAAAGTAACCAATTAACTAAGACATGTTTGAAGAAGCATCTCAAAGGGTTAAATATAATAATGAACTAAGATGAGCTTAAAGAAGTATCTCTAAGTGTTCAATAAAATGAAGAATTAGGATGTGCTTGAGAAGTACCTTATAGTGTTTAAGAGTTTTAAGAGATGACAAATATGAATGATGACCAAGAGTGGTACATAGCATGGGTGAGATTATGGGGTCTTATCCATGCATTGCACAAGTATGACTTGAGGTTACCTAGGAAGTGCTTCTTGTACATGATGTATGTAACGACTCAGAAAATGATAGGTTAAACTAGAGCCTAAATGCGAGGGTTAATGTCGAGAGTTAACGGCAAGGGCTAAATGTTTTGGGTGTAGGACATGGTGAGGGGGCCAAGGCTGCCTAAAAACTAGGCCTAGCCACTGCCTAATATCACCACGAGGGTCTTCACGACCCGTGGTGGCAACCACGATCCATGGTGCCACCCGTGGTGGCAAGGCAGTGTGCCTAGAAAAGGTTCCAAGCCAAGGCACTCCTTCACGAGCCACTTCACGACTCGTGGTAATGACCACAGGCTGTGGGAAGGCTTGTGGGGTGGACTTAGCTTCGTAGGAGTGGTGCATGATTGAGGAGGCTATTGCCTCAACGACCATGGGAACCATCACGAGCCGTGGTGCCCTAGACGGTCCGTCAAAGTGGGCGTGAAGTTCACTTAGGCTCAAGAGAGGCAAGGCAACTTTGCCTAGCTACTGCCTCCATGACCATTAGCATCACCACGACTCGTCGTCTTCACCACGGATCGTGGGAGCTCACGTGGTCCTCCCTTAGCCCCTTGAGGGCTTGAAAGGGTTGAGAGGCACACTGGTCAAGGGACCACGGGCACCACCATGAGCCATGGTGCCCCTCACGACCCGTCAAAGTGGGCGTGCTCCCTGACGGGGCTGCCCAAAATTGGGGTATTTAAGTAATTTTGTTTGGTTTAATTATTAAGTGGGGTTGATTTTAAATGGTTTATATCATTAATATATATGGTTTCAAGTCTTTTAACAAGTCATTTACTCCTTATTTCTCCAAAACCCAAATCAAAACAAAAGAGTTCCTCCTTTCAAAAATACTCTCTCTAATACTCAAGGAAGAAAAGGGAAGCCATTGAAGCTTAGGTTTGGGTGATTTCAAGGTGTTTCTTCCTCAATTTTCGTGGAGATTCAATAGCAAGGTATTGTAGTCTTCATCATTGTCTAACTTTTCATTCAAGGAGCCAATTCAAAGGTGATTTCAAATTATGAAAATTTAGGGTTTTACTCAATCTCATGGGTTCTTTTATCAAATGATTTCAAAAGGTTATAAATGACATATTATGATTGTATTAGTGTTTAATTGATAATTTATGATGAAAATACTCTATGAACCCATGATTTCTCTCAATTTCTGAATTGTGCCCTTATGAAATGGGTTTGTTGATTATGAATGTTTGTGGGTGAATTATGTCTCAATTGCTTTGGGTTATGGAATTGTATCATCATATATGCCTTAATTATACTGAATTGTTGGTGTGTTGGTGATTTTAGATTCATGGCCTTGAAAGGGCAAGTTATGTTAATTACATGTTAAGATAGAATTGTACTTGAGCTATTGATCCACTTGAAAGGTGGATGTGTTTAATTACTATGTATATTGTAATTATAACCTTGAAAGGAAAAGTATGAATGACTGATGTATGATGATGATGTGACGTATATGTGTGTGATTACTATGAATGTATTATGAACATGTTTAGAAGGCAATTGTATGAATGATGATGCTATAAGTGAAAGGCTATTCTCAGATTCTCACACACACTCATGAATGACTAATGAATGAAGTTCTATGATAATGTTAATGATGTTGAGTCTATTGAAATGTTATTCTCGATTGTACTCTAATGAATGAAAAGACATGTTGTGAAAGGACTTTCTCATAATATGGGATTCCTGGGTGAAAGGCTATTCTCATCTTTGAATCTATGAGCTTTCCAAAGAATAAATGTTGGGTTTGGGATGGATACTCATCCATGAGTTGAGGCGGAGTATCTAGTAATAATCTCTTATCCCATAATGAACTAATGTAATGAATGTCAAATACTCCGTGGGGAATAATGCTAAGCACCGAGTGGATGTGGTTTGAGATAGGTGGTCATCTATGTGTTGAGGTGGGGTACTTAGTAGCAATCTCTTGAGATGGATGCTTATCCGCGAGTTGAGGCGGGGTATCTAGTAGAAATCTCCCTATCCCATAAACTATATGCCCACATAGGTCTAGCTAGTAGATCCACTTAAGCTATAAAAACAATGGTCCTACCTTAGGCAAGTAAGAATCCCTTTATCCGGTGAGGGTGACACCGGGATTCCATGTCAAGCTCTCATGGTCTATGTCGGTTAAGGCTTACACCCACAAAGAATGTTAATGAACTATGGCTTCTCAAGGGTGCACTACTTAGTGTGGGTGGTGGTATGGGACGCCACCTATTCATTGCACAAGTAGGCTTTGAGAGGGGTCATGGTGTGTTCCTTATAATGTTAATGATATGAATGAGCTCTTATGATGATGTTAATGAAGGTGTTGACCTTATGTCTAATGAATAAATGTGTTCTTAATGAAGCTAATGAATGGTGACTTAAATGCTTATATGTTAAATGTTGAGATGCATGCCTTGCTTGGATTGTATTACTTCCTTGTTGAGTATGTATGTGCCATGTCTATGGTAACTTCAAAGGAGCACTTAGTGTGAGTAGTAGTATGGGATGCTACTCACACATTGCACAAGTGTGACTTAGAGTTGTCTTAGGTGATGATTTTGTCTTATGTAATGTTTATGTATCTTATGTATGACTATTGGGTGAGGGTGGAAAGGTTGTATGGTGAGTTCACCTTTGGTGACCTTAAGGTGATACTTTGGTGTGGATGGTGGTATGAGACGTTATCCATACATTGCACTAAGTGTTGCTTGAGGGTTACTTGAGGTGAAGGGTTAAAGGTAAAGAAAATGGTGTATATGTTGAGTATGTTCTAATGTGAATAATGACTCGTATGTTGGTTATGTTTGAATATTATGCCTCTATTATCATGTTCATGAAGTTTTATCAAAATGGCATAAAAGCATGACTTTCAAAAAAATGTCCTTTTTAAGCATGTTTTTGCATGGCTATCATACGTAGTACTTAATTGTGCTAATCCATATTTTCTTTCATGTTTTACTACAAGTGTAGGTTCCGGCAAGTGATTCGACTCTATCTAGTGAAGCTTGGAGTAGAGTTCCTCCAAGACATCTTTTGGTATGTCCTCATAGATCGAGGATAAGGAATTTTTATGTTTCATTTCCTTTCATGTAATAGACTATTTTTAGTTTTCTATTGTAAAGGTCTATGTCCCTACTCTTGTTTAAGTTTTTTCTAAGATGGCCATGTGAGACTTTAGTATTCCGCTGCTTTATAAATGAGTTTTAGATTGTCGGTTTTATTAAAGAGAAGTTTTAATTCTGTACTATTTTCATTATCGAATGCAATGAAAGGCTATGAGGCTTGTATAAGACCCCTTCGGAGTCGAGTACGCCGTGTCACATCTAGGGGGTACTCCTGGGTCGTGACAATGTATGTTTAGATTGGATTGTTGCTATAGATTATTTCCTTGATATGTTTGACTAAAGGTGAAGGTCCCCTTGTCTATGAGAATTAAGCTAAGGATGATATCCAAAGATGGTAAGTATGATTATGATTGTCTAAAGAGGTTTACTTAGCATGGATGGGATTTATGGGGTTAGCCACACATTTCACAAGTAGACTTTGAGGGTGTATATGAAGTGGTTCTCTTATGCTATGATGATCTATATATGGGCTATGTTTATGAGTTATGTTTTCCAACTATCTCTATGATGGTGTTCAAACTTGGCATATAGCATGATTTATAATGAAATGTCCCTTTTAGCATGTTTGGAAGATTTTATGCATGGCTATCATACTTAGTGCAATTTTATACTAACGCCTACTTTTCCTATATTTTCCCCAAGTGTAGGGTATGGTTCTCAAGGTGGTCATCATTGTAGCAAAAACTTGGATTTGCTCATTTCTCCTAGCTTGTTGGTGAGTCCTCATGATTCGAGGATGGATGTTTTACTTAGTAGTTTTATTTTTTGTATTTCTTTCGGACTATGTGGTATGGGCAGTGCCCCTTTCATTCAAGTATTGTAATAGATGGCTTTATTGAGACAAGTATCACTTTCTTTTATGAATTTTTTTTAAGACTTGAAATGTGTTTTACTTGTTATTGTTCTATGTTTACGTTATGATATGCTAAGTGGCTTACATGGAGCGTTTTGGGGTTCTATATGCCATGTTACATCTAGGGGGTACCCTTGGGTCGTGATATGCATGGCTTCTTTTGAAGTCTTGTATGGTAGGAGATGTAGATTTCTGGTTGGTTGGTTAAAAGGTGGGCGAAGGTGCTTTGATAGGTCCTGAGCTAGTTAATGAATCCATTGAGAAAGTTTGGCTTATTAGAGAGAGGTTGAGAACGGCTCAAAGTAGACAAAAGTCTTATGCCGATGTAAGAAGAAGGGATCTAGAATTCGAGGTTAATGATCGGGTCTATTTGAAAATGTCACTCATGAAGGGTGTGATAAGATTTGGAAAGAAAGAAAAACTTAGTCCCCGGTATGTAGGCCCATAGCAAAATTTGAAACGTATTGGGAAAGTTGTCTATGAGTTGGAATTGCCGAATGAGTTGGCCCCGGTTCATCCAGTATTTCATGTTTCTATGCTTAGGAAGTGTATTGGAGATCCGACATTCATTATTCCCCTAGAAGGATTGGGAGTTGACGAAAGTCTTACATATGAAGAGGTTCCGATAGAGATCCTAGACCTGCAAGTCAAAAGATTTAGGAACAAGGAAATAGCTACCGTGAAGGTTTTATGAAGAAATAACTTAGTTTAGGGTGCTACTTGGGAGGCCAAGGTTGATATGAAGTTCCGATATCCTCATCTGTTTCCTTCTACTCCTATTCAAGCTTGAGTTAGGTAGTCCTCTTGAGTTTTAATGTTTTCACGACCCGAGAGCACCCCCTAGTCATAACACAACATACTTGACCCCGAAGGGGTTGCATACAAGCCCTTAGCATTATCATTCATAAGATCGTAGAAACGTAGGGAGAATTTAAAACTTTCATTAAAGCATAATACCAAAAACATCTCATAAAAGCGGAAGTCTTTCTAAAATCTTTGTCTCAAACCATCTATGAATAACATGCATAAAAGTCTTGGGACACAGCCCACATAAAGTCTAAAACATAAGAAAAGACATAAATGAAACATAAGGGGTTTGTCCTCGAAGCTATGAGGACTCACCAATCTTCAATCTTCTAGCACTTAGGAACCTAGCCTCCAAACAACTCAATCTCCCAACACCCTACATTTGATTAGAATGTAGTCAATATGCGTTAGTACAAAATGTACCAAATATGAAACCTAACATACCAACATAAACATCTCAAAGTGGTTAGTCAACATAAGACATAATCATAAGAGATAATAACATAAACTCCAATAAGATATCATAACATCATAAGTCAAAATAATACAAGATATATGAACATAAGAGCTAAATCATACTTATAGCATAGCCTTACTTAACCTTCATAATTACAATAAACAAACTCAAACATCATAAGTATCATATAAGCAATACTGACTCATAGTCATCTATACCATAATAGTGCCATTCTCAAGTAACCTCAAAAGCATACAAGTGCAAAGCAAGAATAGCAACCCATAATACTACCCAAGCCATGTATCCCTTCTTAGTCATCTTAAGCATAGTTTATATACATAGTCTAATTATCTAAGCTCCACTACCATAAGGGCACCATACTTCTAGGCAACCTCAAAGCACACTTGTGCAATGCATGAAAAGCATCCCATAATACCCTTCACACTAAGCATAAATTTGAAGCAATCCTAGTCATATTCACCCTACTTAGGTCTCATTATTAACTTAACTTATCATAACTAAGGGTATCTCTCACCTTTAGTCAACTAAAGTAAGGAAGGCAACTATGGCACAATCCTATCTCAATTCATTCTCTTTAGTAACCCTAAGTCATACTTGTGAAATGAAATCATAGCATCCCATAATACTAATCATGTTAAGTATTACTTCTAGGTCCTCTTACTAAAACTTCTTGGTTTGGAACCTAGTTACTCCCTTCATCTTTAGAACATTATGAGGTACCCTCTTAAGCACATCTTAATTCATTTAACTTAAACTCTATGAGATACCACTTCTATTATGTCTAAGTTCATTACTAGCATGGATACTAGGAGATTATTACTTAAGTATGTCTAACTCCATTATACTTGGAAACTCTATGAGATACTCTCTAAAGTATGTCTAAGTTCCTTCAGTTCATGGACCCTATGAGATGTTAGTTTAAGCAAGTCTAAGTCCATCTACACTCTAGAACACTTTGAGTTACTTCATCAAGTAAGTCTTAGTTCCTTATGCTTTGAACACTATGAGATGTTTCTCAAGCATGTCTTAGTGCATAGGATATGGAGTTTTCTACTAGGAACCTTGACTCAACTATATGAAGGATCCCATCTCATGAGACCTAACTATGGGTAAACCCACACTCTACTACTTCATTGTTCCCCCTTGTTCTTGGATAGTCCTCACATTAACTAGGTGTGGTTCTCCTATCTACTTGGAGCCCGAACCCTTTCTTGTGTAACACTCCATCTCATTGTCAATATCCACTTGGAGCCAAGGATACACCCCAATGTTTACTTATTAAGCCTTGCTTAACATTCATCTTTCATGGAAGGACGTCCTTGACAATCCATCCATGCTCAAGTGATTCTATCACTTAATACTTTCAAGCATTCATAAAGTAGATTAGGTGAGCATAGGCCTTTCACCATAAACCCCTCATTAGATTCTATTTATCACATTGACTCTACTCTCAAGCCCTAGTGATTCAACTTTCATGACTACAAGCCTTCATCTCAAAGCTTTACTTCATTCTATCCTTAATCATATCTAGATTACAAGACATTCAAGTAATAGGCTTCTTCTTAAGCAATTCTCAACATATTCCTCATTACTAGGTGATTCTAGACATAATTCATCTTGAAGGTTCAATTCCAACTTTACAAGACTAGATCAATCATATTCAATTATTCTAAGTTCAATTCCTGATTAGGTGTTCCTAACCTTGAACAATTCCTACTCATGACATTGATACAAGAAGGTCACTCATGAACCTTCAAATTGCCCCTTAATGGCATTAACCCACAAATCATGCAACTCATCAAGAAAACTAGGGTTAACCATTTAAACCACATAATTTCATCATATTATCACAATTAAATGCCATATTAGCCATAAGCAAGTATTATCCAACACTTTGGAATCATACCCAACTATACCCACACATTGGAAATAACCCTAGCTTTGATTGGGGTTCTTCTTCACAAATTAGGGGAAATCTTAAGGGACTCTATGGGTGGAAGAACCCATAGATGAAAATCTAAACATACCTTAATTCGAAGCCCTACCAAGCTTGCTTCAATGGAAGATTCAACCTAGCCTCCTTTTCTCCTTCTTCTTCTTCTTCTTATTCTTCTTCTTCTTCTTAGGTTTTCTAGAGAGAGAATTATTTGAGTGGAGAGGATTTTTGGGGTTTTGATTTGGGTCTAGTGTAAAGTGACTTAGAATTGGGGGTTAAAGACTTAAATTACTCTAAATACGTGAATAAAACACATATAAAATGACCCCCCACTTAAAACTAGTCGAATAGGATTTTACCTAAAAGTCCCTCATTTGGCAGCCCCATCCCAGGCACCATGGCCACTTGGACGGTCCGTTATGGGCATCACAGACCGTGGTCCCTTGAACAGTGGCTCCCCCAAGTTTCCAAGACCCTAAAACTCCCTAAAACACTAAGGTACCTTCATGGGCACTTTGACGGGCCGTGGTCAAGCCAACGGCTCGTGAAGTGCCTCGTGAACTTGGGGCAGCGTCTTGGCCTCAAGGCATTGACTCCCAAGTGTCTAAGGCATCTCCACGGACCCCTTTACGGACCGTGGTCCAAACCACAGGTCGTGAAGGTGGTCGTGAACCCTTAGGCAGTAGCTTGCCAAGGTCGGGCCGCCTTGGACCTTTGGCTTAGGCTTTCCCTTTTGCCTTGGTACTTGCCCTTCCCAAGCTCAATCAAACTCTCTAAGGTCATCTAGGCTACTAGGTGTAACACATACCTTGATGTTCATCCACTAAAATCCTCATTCTAAGCATGAAGGTCTCAGCTATGACTCAAATTTTCAACATCACACTCTAGAACCCTAGATCTTAGCTCTAGATTAGTCTACTAATTTTCCGGGTGTTACAATATTCCCCCCTTGGGAACATTCATCCTTGAATGACATTTCTAAACACTTCTTATAGGAACGACTCAAGACTAGCAGCCCATCATGCATGCACTAAACAAGAGAGAGAAATTTCGATCTCAACTAAACATGCTGAATGAAACTAAAGGAAATAGGGAATACATCTAACAACCCATTTATGCATAAAATTGACATAACTCATCATATTTATAGGAGGAATTACCTTCTCAACTAACCATGCTCAACATACTCTCATGGAGCTCATAAGCAACTCAACTCGATGATGTTACAACAAGAGGCAAAACAATGCAGGTAAGTCATTTATAACAAGACCTAAGCATTTTCATGAATATGCACAATAGGAAATCATGGCAACATATAAATACTCACAATCTTCCTAAATAGGAACACTATCTCCTCCTTGGGAGAAAGCCTACAAAACTTCTCTAAACAACAATCATAGCAAGTACAACATCAAGTCCAACATAACGAGTCACAAAAGACAAGAAATCTGGAAATTTTCTAAAACATGAAAGAAGCACATACCGGAAAGGACATGAGGATATCACTCTTGATCTTCTCTAGATTGGAGAGCATAAAACCTATTCTTCTTTTGAGTACCCTCATTCGGATCACTAGAGGCAACTTTCTTATCCTCTCTTCCCTTAGCCTTAAGAATTGGGCAATCCCTCAGTTTGTGCCCATCCTTTCCACACCCATAGCAACAATCCATGCTGGCTAGGCACTTACCATAATGACTCCTCCCCTACTTGGAGCAAGTAGGCTTGGAAGAATCTTGGCCGGAGTACCTTGGTTTAGTCCTAGGCCTATCTTGTCCATCAGACTTAGCATTAGAAAAGTTTGCATCATTGGACCTAGCGCTCTTTACCTCCCTATTCACATTCTTGATCTTTTGCTCCTCAATTTGTTCGGCATGAACCATAAGACTTGAAATGTTCATACTAGGGACAAGCATTGCCGAACGACACTCATTCTCTACTAATTCAGACACTCCCATCACATTCTAGCCCTTGAGTCAGCCACTATAGTTGGGGCATACTTGGATAGTTGGGTGAACCTAAGAGCGTACTCCTTTACACTCATACCTCCTTGACGGAGGTTGATGAATTGTTGAATATTCCATTCCCTCAATTCTAGGGGAAAGAATCAATCTAGAAATGCTTTTTTGAAAACTTCCCACTCTATTGGCCCCGCTCCTAATGGCCTATTATCTTTCCATTGTTCATACCAAATTTTAGTTATATCCCTCAATTGAAAGGCGGATAGCTCCGCCTTCTCTACCGTAGTCAAATCCATGATGTCAAAGCACCTTATACACCTCATCTATGAAACCTTGAGGGTCTTCCTCCACCTTAGAGCCATAAAACTCCGGAGGGTTCATCCCCAAAAACTCTCTCACTCTCGAAGCAACTATAGTCCTATTATTAGCTGGGGCTACTACTTCCATATTGACTTGGGCCGTAATGGGTTGAGTTAATATTTGATGAGCCGCCCTTATCTCCACGTTAGTCATAGCTCTTGCACCAATAGGGACTAGATGAGGAGCTTGTGGAGGGAGTTGATTTGGAACTTAATGAGAAACCTCTTGCCCCTCATCATCTTCCTCAACCCTGCTAGCATTTACCCTAGTATTTCCCACAACCTAAAAAATCATAGGCAACATTAGTAAAAGGACATACTAGAGCTAAACTTCTACTGCACGACTATAAGAATGAAGAAGTGAGTTTTCTAGACATCCCATACCCTCCTACTCATAACATGTGTCGCGACTCACAACGATGAATAAGACTCTACTAGAAGTGGTTTGAGACATCCTAAAACTTATCACAAAACCTTTTACTCTGATAACAAGTTTGTCACGACCTGAGAGCACCTCCTATTCGTAACCCCACGTACTTGACCCCGAAGGGGTCGCATACAAGCCCTTAGCATTATCATATCATAAGATCGTAGAAAAGTAGGGAGAATTTAAAACTTTCTTCAAAGCATAATACCAAAAACATTTCATAAAAGTGGAAGTCTTTCAAACATCTTTGTCTCAAACCATCTATGAATTATATGAATAAAAGTCTTGAAACGCAGCCCACATAAAGTCTAAAACATAAGAAAAGACATAAATTAAACATAAGGGGTTTATCCTCGAAGCTATGAGGACTCACCAATCTTCAATCTTCTTGCACTTAGGAACCTAGCCTCCAAACAACTCAATCTCCCAACACCCTACATTTGATTAGAATGTAGTCAATATGCGTTAGTACAAAATGTACCAAATATGAAACCTAACATACCAACATAAACATCTCAAAGTGGTTAGTCAACATAAGACATAATCATAAGAGATAATAACATAAACTCCAATAATATATCGTAACATCATAAGTCAACATAATACAAGATATATGAACATAAGAGCTAAATCATACTTATAGCATAGCCTTACTTAACCTTCATGATTACAATAAACCAATTCTAACATCATAAGTATGATATAAGCATTGTTGACTCTTAGTCATCTATACCATAATAGTACCATTCTCAAGTAACCTCAAAAGCATATAGGTGCAAAGCAAGAATAGCATCCCATAATACTACCTAAGCCATGTATCCCTTCTTAGTCATCTTAAGCATAGTATATATACATGGTCTAATTCTCTAGGCTCCTCTACCACGAAGGTACCATACTTCTAGGCAAACTCAAAGCACACTTGTGAAATGCATGTAAAACATCCCACAATACCTTTCACACTAAGCATAAATTTGAAGCAATCCTAGTCATATTCACCCTACTTGGGTCTCATTATTAACTTAACTTCTCATAACTAAGGGAATCTCTCACCTTTAGTCAAGAAAAGTAAAGAAAGCAACTACGGCACAATCCTATCTCAATTCATTCTCTTTAGTAACCCTAAGGCATACTTGTGCAATGCAACCATAGAATCCCATATTACTAATCATGCTAAGTATTACTTCTAGGTCCTCTTACTAAAACTTCTTGGTTTGGAACCTAGTGTAACATCCGACAATTTAAAATGAATATGAAGAAGCTTGAAATTGGAAGTAGTCATTTTTTTTGGAAAGAAACTCAGAATCAGGAAATTCGGCCAAGTGTGAAATCAGTGAGTTTTTGGCCAACTTTGAGCAGTCATAACTCCTAGCTCAGGATGATCCAGGAGTAGTTCCAGTTATGTTTGGAAAGCCCTTGGAACGATCTTTCCAATGCCACTGATTTTGCTCAATTCCGAGTTCGTATGAGCGAGTTATGCTCGTTGAAAGTTGGGTAGTTGGCAGGGAATCCGTCCGGAAAATTTAAGGGCATTTTGGTCTTTTCACAAATCTTTTCTTTTGACGTTATATTGTTGTGTTAGGCTGTTTGTGGATCATTTTTGTTCCATTTTAAAAGAGTAAGAGTTAGGGTTCTTGAGAGTGAAGAAGAAGAAGAACTTGGAGCTAGGGCTTGGTTTGAAGGTGGTTTCTTCATCAAATTTCTTGGGGAATCTTAGTAAA
>JAJOOE010009964.1:0-41323 GCA_036250405.1 Solanum raphanifolium | reverse complement strand
CCCAAAAAAAAATTTAAGTTTGTTTTTAAAAAATATTTTCAATTTCAAAATTTCACTTTTTCACCCTTACCCTCGACCCCCCACCCACCCACCCCCTACCAGTCCCCCCACCACCCCTAAAAAATAATTTTAAGTTTGTTTTTCAAAAATATTTTCAATTTCAAAATTTCATTTTTTTTCACCCCTACCCAGCCCCCACACTCCACCCACCCCCTATCCCCCCCCTCCAAAAAAAATTTAATTTTATTTTTAAAAAATATTTTCAATTTCAAAAATTATTTTCTACTCTAGTAAAAATGAAAGATATTTCTCAAAAAAAAAAAGTCATTCATAAATCAAACACAAAATCTTTTCCGAAAAATATTTTCTACTCACCAACCAAACATGAAAAAATAAGTCAAGAATCAACTTGTTTTCCAGAAAAACATTTTCTAGAAAAACATTTTCCTTCATACCAAACACACCCTAAGAATAGATTGATTTGTACACCCAATTTCTTGTTTGTTCATATCAGCAATGGCTACCAGTAGTGTAATTGAATGTGTTTACCCGCATATAGTTTTGATATGGGAATATTGATAAAAGTCTCATGTCTTAGATTTCTGATAACTTATTTGAACTTCTAATATTTTGAGATTTACATAAGATAGAAAAATTATTAGAGACTCGTGCTAATAACGGGTTATAAAATAATGATAGAATACTAAAATTAAATGGAAAAACTTAGAAAGAAGAAGAGGAAACAAAAGTAATAAGAACAAGGGAAAATGATCTGATATACCCCTTGACTTTGTCATTTAGAGCTGATATACCCCTCGTTATGAAATGGTTCATATATACCCCTACTTATATATAAATGGATCACATATACCCTTTCCCTCTAACGGAAATGAAAAAAATTAATTTTAGTTTAATTTTTTTTATTATAACTATAATCCATATGGGTATATTTAATCCTCCTCAAACCAATTTTTTTAACTTTTTTTTGTTTCAATGACTAATTTAGATTTATTATTTTGATGGTCAAATCTATTTATGTTTCACTAATATTCTTGTAAAACTTATTATAGACGATCAATTTTTTTTTCTTCAAATACAAAAATTAAATTACAATATAGACAAAAATAATTGTTTTAAATTATAATATAGCCACAAAAAAATAGTTTTAAATTTTTTTCTTTACACTAAGAAATGAAAGAAAAAAATAAAATAAGAATAAGAAACTCAAATAATGAAAATCAAAGAAGTCAATAAATAATTTATGTATGAAAAAAATTGAAATATACCTTGAGCTTTGCTAGAAGAATCCTATATACCCCTAAATGATTTTTAAAAAAAAGTCAAAAATATAAATTTAAAATTGATTTTTTCACTTCCGTTAAATGAAGGGTATATGTGAGCTCATTTTGTAATGATAGGGGTATATGTGAGCCGTTTGTATAACGGTAAAAGTATATATGAGCCACTTTCATAACGAAGGCATATCAGCTCCAAATAACAAAGTTGAGAGGTATATCATACCCTTTCTAACATGTGGGCCATAGGACATCGCATCGACAAATTATTTACAACAAAATAATTAATTTCGAGACTTGTTCACATCCTAAACTCATTTTTCTCTTGTGACTGTGAGCATGGAGTCCATTAAGGCAGAGATTTTGGGGAAGATGGGTAAGAAGGAGATAATCAGGAAGGCAGAGGAGTTGGTAGAGAAAGCAATGAGAGGGAACGATGCTTCACATGATGCAGCCCATGCTTTTCGAGTTAGAGACCTTGCCCTTTCACTTGCTCACGAAGAAACCCTTTCTACTTCTCCTGATTCCATCTTAATCGTAAGCTTACTACTCATAATTACCTAACTAGATTGAGGGTTAATTGAAAACCAAAACTCGTGTTAAAGATTTGATGAGGTTACTGAGTGCAAGATTGTTTTAGCCACTGGTTGATGATTTGGGCATTCTTAACGATACTGCTTCTAATAACTAGTTTTTCTCCAAGATTAGTTTGCCTAATGGGATACATCTGGGAAGTAGTTTGCTTAAAGTTAAAAACATATTGTAAACCCACTTCTAAGGATCCAACTGCATACACCTTTCATATATGTAGTCTGAGTGTTGATTAGTGTGAGCAAAATGTGTACATATGTTTGAGGAGGGTATACCTATTTTCTTTATCTTCTTTTAGGCATTTCGAAAAGTTAAACTTTTCTTGCTATAATTTCAGGTGGAACTGGCTGCTCTTCTACATGACATAGGTGATGCCTCTTTCACTATTATTTTGATATATTAGAGCTTTAACTTGGACCCACTGAGTTATATACTGCTATAACGCTTTTTGTCATACTTTGCTCATTGCTCGGGTTATCTATTTGATAATCATAAGATTACGAGGGAATAACCTTTTAGATTATGAGAGTTCTACATTTGCTGCTTGAGGTGTGGGAGGGATGGGATCTATTTGATGACTGTAAATTAAAAGAGAATTGAAAGGAAATATTATAAGCAATTCTGTTGGTGCGTGCGAGCTGGGATCTCTCTGCTTATAATCAAGTTCTGTCGTTAATCCTCTGATATGTTATGTAATGTATCGGATTCTCTTTGGCTTTCTGATTGCAGGTGACTACAAATATGTAAGGTTAGATTCTATCATATTTCATGATAAGAAGGATTTCTCTGTAGCCTATGTTCTCATGGTTTTGTTGGATGAAAGTTACCTGAAAAGGTGATAATTTTCTGTATGGATGTCAAACTGTCATCCATGCTGTTACGGTGACGCCTTCTTGAACTGTCTTGGAAGGGTAATGTACGGCAAAGCAACCGACATCCGGGTCATTACTTTCTGCCAATCAAAAGCCCGCTCAGTGCACTAGACTAGATTGTCGGTGCAGTGCTATAAAGCCAATGACAAGATCAGAGAGTGTACAAGAGAATTGAATGAATGCTTTCGTGTATTAATGAGAACAATGATTACAGGAAAGTTAAGATGGTACCCTTGGGGGGAGAGCCCCCAATTCAGAGATCTGAATGCTTGCTGAAAATTCCGACTAATAGACCCTATATATGTCCTTAAAAAATAAACCCAAGTTACAGGTATTGACATAAGTAAGCTGGGAAGACAGTAGCACTGTTCTTATCATCTTTGACATCGGGGTTTCTCTTTGTGCAAAATAATTTAGTGGTCCATCCCTATACATTGCATAATTGCAGTTTTTTATCGTCTTCCCCCAGTGTTCACTTCCAGTCATTGACTTTTCCAGTGTTTTAATTTCATTTTTTCTGATAACCATGGTGTAAGGGCAAGCTTGCGGGCACCTCGACTAATTCCATGGGGTAGCTACTACCTCCCGTCAGCACAAGTACCGGGTAACTCTATCCACCAAAGCTTGAACAAGTGGGAAGAAAATCACCTAGTATTTTTTCGCCGGCTAGGATTTGAACTTGAGACCTCGTGGTTCTCAACCCACGTCATTGACAACTAGTCCATACCCTTGGGTTCTTCCATTATTATTCTTTTCTGATGCCTTCTTTTGGCTTCTAGGGATCCATCTGAGGCAAAGATTGTTGAGGAATTTCTTCAGGGTCAAGGCATAGAGGAAGGGATGAAGATAAAGATATTGAATATAATTAAGGGGATGGGTAAGTTTGTGGATGCAGTTGATTTTCTATTGTAGTTCCATTATTTGTTCGGATGTAGATGTGAATTTGTTGTGTTGTTGTTCCATCTTTTTAAAATTATCTTTGTTAGTTCACTACCATACTATTGTAAAATAAAGCAAAGCCATTTGATAAAGCAGAAAAATATTAACTGATTTCATTCTGGATATTTTTATAACTTGTATCTCTTTGAAAATGAATTAGCAAACTGTAAGGAAAATATGATGACTCTTTCTGTGGTAAATGATACCTTGAATTTTCTGTCACTCCAGCCTTGAAATTCTCTCATTTGTCTGGCCATGTCTGCCACGGACTTAAAAACATATTTGTCATATTAGGTTTTGCCTGTCTAATTACTGGAAATAAAATTGCGACCACAATGTTACTGTATTGCCAGATCAAAGGATTTTTCAAATGGTTGTGTCCGTGTCAATATTTTCGTTGATGATTTTTTGAAGTGTGGTTAATATTGTTTTATTAAAATAATTAACTTTCTTAATCTGTATGTACTGTCTCCTTGGTTGAAATAGACTTTTGTCATGTAAACCTTTCTCTGTGTTTTCACGCTTTTCTCAGTTCCTTTGGAGTGATTGGTGGTTGTGTTTCACTTTCATTTCTGTACTATAATCTGTCATATTCCTTGGGCTTTGTTTTCTATGGAAGAGTTGGACACAAGATGATTGTTATCCTTTCCTGATGATTTGAATGAATTGATAAAAAACAATGTTCCCTTTGATATAGGTTTCAAGGAAGAAGTTGGAGGGCTTGCAAATACGAATTATTCAATAGAGTTTGGGGTGGTGCAAGATGCCGATCGGCTTGATGCGATTGGTGCAATAGGTGATTGATTCAATTTAGTTACCTCTTGGTCACCTGTATATGTTATGTTCTCCTCTCATTCTCTGTGGTAGATGCTGCTGAAGAGATGAAATTATGCTACTTGGATTTTTTCTAATTACAGACTGCTTGGTTATTTTCCTACCTTAAAAAGATACTGTCTTTCTTAATTTGGATATCATATGGTAATTACGGTTTCAGGAATCGCCCGTTGCTTTACTTTCGGTGGAAGCAGGCATAGAGTCCTCCATGACCCAAGAATTGAACCTCGATCAGATCTGTCTAAGGAAAATTACATGAACAAAGAAGAGCAGACTACTGTGAATCATTTTCATGAGAAGCTTCTCAAATTGAAGGACTTGATGAAGACAAAGGTCAACTTATCGTTTGTTTCTGTATATTTTGTTTTACCCCTTCAGAACCTTATAAATTGTGCAGGAAGAATTTTCATGTGAATCATCTCTTCATTACAGGCTGGTAAGGAAAGGGCTGAGAAAAGGCACAAATTTATGGAGGATTTTCTGAAGGAGTTCTATGAAGAGTGGGATGGGAGGGCTTAAATGAGGTAGCAGTTTTCCAATTGATGTTGCATGTTCCTAAATATAGTTCTTTGTCGTGGTTGTTCTTTATATAATAAACACTCATTGACGAACTTTTGCATCCTAGGATGAGTCTCAACAACAACATACCTAGTGAAATCCCACAAAGTGAGGTCTGGAGAGGGTAGCGTGTACGCAGTCCTTGTCACTATCTCTCCTAGGTAGAGATGTTTTCGACAGACCCTCAGCTCAAGCAAATCACAACAATAATAAAACGGAAAAAGATAGTGGGGAGAAACATGCAAAAGAAATGTGGCACATATATGCAAGGAACCATAACACCAACAACAAAGTGAGATCATCTAAACATAGTAATAGGACAAAGACTACATTAATACAACAACCGACATGGTGCTCTATTCACCACCAAACCAAATACATGAATAAGCTAGTAATAGTACAACTCTTAACTACTTACTAACCTTCTACCCTTATTCGCGACCTCCTTATCTAAGGTCATATCCTTGGTAAGCTGAAAATGTGTTATATCATGTCTAATCACCTCCCCCCAATACTTTTTTGGCCTACCTCTACTTTACCCCACTATATCCAACTTCTCACACCTTCTCACTGGAGTATGTGCACATCTCCTTTTCACATGCCTAAACAATTTCAGTCTCCCTTCCCTCAACTTGTCCACCGTGGAGGTCACTCCCACTTTGTTTCGGATATCCTCATTCCCAATCTTATCGCTCCTAGTATGCCCATACATCCATCTCAACATCCCCATTTCTGCCACTTGCATCCTTTGAACACGAGAGTTCTTGACTAGCCAACACTTCGCTCCATACAACAAAGGCGATCTAACCACCACTCTATATAATTTACCTTTAAGTTTTGGTGGTACTTTCTTGTCATACCACATCGGATGCAAGCCTCCACTTCATTCATGTCGCACTAATACGATGTGTGACATCATCACTGATCTCTCTATTTCCTTGGATCAGGGATGTAGATACTTAAATATTTCTCTCTTGGCGACAACTTGTGTATATCACTTATACCCTACCTCATACGTCAGACCACTGGATTTACACTCCAAATATTGTCTTGGTACTGCTCAATGTAAACCCTTTAAACTCTAGAGACGGTGTCCACACCTCCAACCTACTGATAATTCCACCGTGAGTCTCTTCGATCAAAACAATGTCATCTGCAAATAACATACACCATGCCACCTCACCTAAATTGCGTCAATTGATCTATCGCCAAGGCAAATAGAAACGGGCTTAACGATGATCCCTGGTGCAACCCCATCTCAACTTGAAAGTGATATGAGTCTCCTCCCACTATTCTTACTCGGGTCTTGGCTCTATCATACATTTCCTTTACCCCCTAATGTATGCAACCGGTACACCTTTAGACTCCAAACATCGCCAAAGAACTTCTTTAGGGACTTTGCCGTAGGCCTTCTCAGTGTCAATGAATACCATATGCTATTAGGTGGTACCTTTTTATCACACAAGACTTGTGAAATTAGGTTTGGGCCTAACTCACACTCCCAAGCTAGCTCAAAGGGAGGAGGATTGCCCAAGCCTTACAAGGAGTCTACCCATCTCATTAACCACCAATGTGGGACTTTTGTTATTCTTTAACACCCCACCTCACGCCCAGTTCTTAGCATCTGCTGCGTGGGCAACTTTGATTTTTGGGCCCCCCAATATTGGGTGAGATGGGCCGTGCTTTGATACCATGTGAAATTGGAAGAAGAAAAGAAGAAGAGATATGGGGAATTGAATTGATTGATCATTCCCTCAAGTTGATGGGATTAAATAGTTGTTACAAATAATGTAAATAAGGAAAGAAGATAATAAAATATTACACAATCTCCTAACTGCCTAATTAAAGGGATTAGGGAATATTATCAAATCTCGATTATTTAATCATACCATATTTAAATATTCTCATGTCTACACTATCTAAATATACCATAATTAACACTCCCCCTCAAGCTGGAGCCTATAAGTCATGCTCTTAGTTTGACACAAATATAGTCAATTCTGGATCCTCGGAGTGATTTTGTAAAAATATCCACCAGTTGATCTTTTGAGTTGACAAAACTTGTGGTGATGTATCCAGACTCAATCTTCTCTCGAATGGAGTGACAATCTATCTCAATGTACTTCATCTTTCATGGAACACTGCATTAGAAGCGATATGTAGTGCAACTTGGTTATGACAAATCAACTTCATCGATTCAACTCCTATTTTCTATTCTTGGAGATGCTCTCTCAACCATATAAGCTCACACGTAGCTAGTGCCATAGCTCGATATTCTGCCTCTGCGCTTGATCTAGCTACGACAACTTGCTTTGTACTTCCCAAGATATTAGATTGCCTCCCATTAAACACAATAACTTGAAGTGAACTGCCTGTCAAAAGGAGATCCTGCCCAATCTACATCAGAATATCCGACAGTGTTGGTGTGTCTCGTATCTTCATACAATAAACCTTGTCCTGGAATAAGCTTAGTACTTGGATCCATTAGACTATCCACATCTTTGCAATCCAACATACCAACATCTTCCAAAATGTCTAAGGCATATTTCCTTTGAGTAATAACAATATCATGGCCAGATTGGGCCACTTCAATGCCCAGAAAGTATTTCAACTTGCCCAAATCCTTGGTCTGAAAGTGACTTGAGAGGTGTTGTTTGAGTTGAACAATACCTTCATGATCATCTCCTGTGATAACAATATCATCAACATAAACAATTAAAAAGATATGTTTGCCATGAGATGAATGCCTATATTTCTCCACAAGTCTCCGCACAAGATGGAGGGCTTCAGTACTCTATCACTCCGGCATGAATCTAAATTGATTCTTGGAAATGGACACCCGTCTCCTCGCTTGCATCTCTACCACTCTCTCTCAAACTTTCATAGTGTGGCTTAGCAAATTGATACCCCTATAATTGTTATAGTTTTGGATACCACCCCTGTTCTTGTACATTGGAATCATTGTACTTTACCTCAATTCGTCGGACAATTATGCCGTCTTAAAAACAGCATAAACAACCCAGTCATTATGCATTATATCATAACCAAAACATCACCCTTCCAATATCCTATGATAGAGTCTAATTAAACATAAAAGGAGAATAGTTCTGATTGAAGCAAAAATGGTACAGGTACAAATTCTTTAACATACTAGGAGATATGGTGGTAAAAGAGCTAAAACACTTGTCTTGTTAGATATAGTATTGTATACTACAGTTACCTTATTAAGCTTTCAGCAATCTATTTAGTTGTTTTAATGAAGAAAGTGCCATTAGGGATCATGCTGATTAATTAAAACAATCAACATACTATTTCCTTTAGGTTAGTTAAGATATCACTAGGAGTCACTGAGTTGTCCAAATTTTTAGCAAGTTTGACAAATGGAGTTGAGCAGATACCTATCTGTAAAGGTGTATTTTCATATCTAGCATGATTTCTATTAAATTATGCATGTTTTTTTTAATCACATTTTAAAAATGTTTCATGCTTCACATTTTATCACATTTGCGGAAACAATCTCTCTACCTCCACGAGGTAGTGGTAAGGTCTATGTACAATCTAACCTCCCTAGACCCCCACTTCTGGGATTTCACTTGGTATGTTGTTGTATTACAACCTTGCATGTGTATAGTACTGCTTGTATTGTAGAGTTTTAGCTTTATGCAATGCTTAGATCAATATTTTGGTTATGATATAATGCATAATATGTTTCTTACTTACATTACTTGCTAAAACCACGTCTCAAAATCATCAGATGTTACAGAATTACATATGTTGTTTCAAGTAAAGCTATTTGAAATATGTTCTAGATGTGTTTTTAGCTTATATTATGCATTCTGCATATGTTGACTATGACTAGGAAAATACTTTTTCTTTTGTGAGTAAGTTTGAGAGATCTAAATTGACATTCACTTTCTTTTGTGGGGCATTATCGCAGAATATTATACACATTGGGATGGTAATTAAATTATTTTTTTGAACTTGGTAACTTTGAGGATGGTAATTAAATTATGCTAATCATAATAGTAGGCAAATTCAGATTTTGTTAGAACTCTTAGTTGACAACAATGGTGTCATACCTTCGTGAAGCACACACGAAACGCACAGAAACCTAGCAGATCAGAGTTTGGGTTGGACTGGTCTTATAGAGTTCACAGTGCACATTGTTTCAAATTTTGATAGATGTGATCCTCCCACAAGTTAGATAAATGTATATATACTTGTATATATGTGTGTGTGTAGTTTTAAAGTCTCAATTGGAGTATTCAAACTTAGTATGTATTGAAAACAAATTCAGATGTTTGATCAGAACAGACAGAGTTTCAACCGTCAACTTATTTACACATTCAAGATATACTAGCATCTATTATCAGTATTCATGAAGTTGCTTAGCATGTATTTATTTAATTTGCCAAACCTTATTCCAAGAGTTATAGAGGTATGTAATTGCGGGTCTGTGGACTTATGCCTCGCCTTTTACATTACAGATTCAGAAGTTCTTACTATCGGACCAATGACCAAACAACATTTAGTGCGCTGGTGTGCCTCTCACGACTTCTTGGGTGTTGTGTTATTTCTATCTTGTTTAAACATTTCAGTTGGTTGCATTTGGACTCCGACACTCTGTTTGGATCATTGTTACCCATTGTATTGTATTGTATTGTATTGTTAAATTCCGTTGTTACGTAACAATGAAAACCCTAATTTTATGGAACAACCAATTTAGTGTGTTTCCATTGTTACTTGATTTCTTTTTCCAATTATATCTTTACATAATATTTCATAATACTATTTTACCCTTTACCTTATATTATTTAATTCTAGTCAAACCTCCTACCCTAGAATAATTAAGGATATTTTAGTAAATTTATAAATTACAATACAATACGATACAGTCAAACCAAACAATAAAAATGTTATTAAACAACAAACAATACAGTCTAGTCTAGCCAAACATTATATATACAATATAGTACAATAGAGTACAATACATTATGAAATCATGGATAACAATGATACAAACAGGGTGTAAGAGTTTTGCTCCAATCAACTTTCTTTTTTTTTTTGCTTAAGAACGGAAGGATTTTATTTATTTAATAAGAAGGTTTATCCATACAAAAGTGGAACTAGTCTATGGGATATAGTTTCATTCACATCTCTTTCGAGAGCATTTGTTACAAGAGAAGGAGATGTTGCAAAAATATAAGGTTGATTGTAGATCATGTGTGGATCCTTCGTTGTCCTTCCGTATTTAGCTAGCAAGTCTGCTACTGCATTAGCCTCCCTCAGAATGAGCTTCAGGGATGATCCTTCCCATTGTAGTAGCAGCGACCTGAGAATCAGTTTCCACTAGCAGATGTTTAATGTTATTATTTTTTGCTATATTCAGTCCATGTAGCAATGCCAGGACTTCTGCATGAAGGGCATTTCGTGCTTTGATTTTGCAAGCAAAACCCACAATCCATGTGCCTAGTTGATTCCTAATGACTCCTTCAGTTCCGCCATTTGTGGTTTGAGATTCAAAGGAACCATCAATGTTCAATTTAAAATTACCTTCAGGGGGTTTATGCCAAAATATGGGAACCATATGTCTAGGTAATTTTTTTGTAGTTGTTTGAGCAATGTGGTAACATTCAGTGGCTTGAAAAGAGATATTATATATTGTGCTAGGAGCTCTACTAATATTCATTTTTTTTAAAACTTTGCTATTTCTATTTTTCCAAATATTCCAAAGAATTATTGGAGCTATAATAGCGGTGGGCACCAAATGGTGATTGTTGGTGTTAACGAAAGACGTTGAGGTGCACAATTGTTTAATGCTAGCTTGAATGTCCTTGGAGTTAATGGGGATATTATATTTCCCCCATATATATTTAGCATCCGGGCAGTCAAAAAAAATATGCTCAATGTTTTCTTCTATGTTAGGACAAGAGGGGAGGTTTTTAGAGCTAGTAATATTTCTATTGTATAAGGCACTCAAAGTTGGTAGTTTATATGAGAGAAGAAGCCATGGAAAGAATTTTATCTTGTTAATAGTATTTGTCTTCCAAATCCAAATATTTTTGTAATTTGTATTATGAGTAGGTTCGAAAATGGTTTGGAGATACATAGCGTAGGCGCTTTTAGTGTTAAAGAGACCATCGTTACTATTGTTCCAAAAGAATGTGTCTATTTTATGTGAGTGAGTTTGGATGTAGGTGTTTTCTATAGATTGTTTAACTTTGCTAGGAATGACAAAGGATAGGCATGAATAGTTCCAGTTGTTATCTGTGAGGAGCTCATTTAGTAACAGATTTGATTCGTTTCTATTTATTGGGCCTCGTATTGTTTGACGAAGTGAACATGTAGCTTTTATCCAATTATCTTCCCAGATTCGAATATTGTTTTCATTCCCAACGTTCCAGGAGATGCCTTTGTAGAATAGCGGAAAGACTCTTACAAGGCTTTTCCAAATGTAGGAATCATAGGGATAACATTTCATATTGTGCATTTGACTTCTATTTTGGTATTTATTGGTGAGAACTTTAACCCATAGGTGATTTCTATTTTTTTGGAATCGCCAATTTAAGCTTGCTAAGAGGGCAAAAAATTTTCCACCTGTTTTTTGTAAACCCAGTCCTCCGTAGATTATAGGAGTCGTTACTAGTTCCCAATTTGCCTGATGGAGCTTTCTTTTATCCGGTGTGGATCCCCAAAGGAAGTTCCTTTGTATTCGATCTATGTGTTTGCGAGTTGATTGGGGTAGAAGATTGCATTGCATTGCATATGTAGGAATGGATGCTAATACTGATTTTACTAGAGTAGTTCTTCCTGCTAGTGTTAGTAGTCGGGATTTCCAGCCACGAAGCTTATTATTCATATGGTCTATGATGTATTGGTAGTCAGAACTCTTAGGCTGATGGTTAGTGATGGGGAGTCCAAGGTATTTTCCTATTTTATCTTTCTGACTGATATTTAGAGAAGATGATAGATTGTTTCTTTCTTCTTGGTTAACATTTGCAGAGAAGCTAATAGATGACTTGTTAAAGTTTATGTTTGGCCAGATTGATTCGAAAGAGTATTGAAAATGTGGATAATGGTAGTAGCATTTTTAGCATCTGCTTTGGCTAGGAGGATAATGTCATCTGCGAATAGAAGATGGGAGATAGGGGTACCTATTCTACCGATTTTAACTGGCTGGTGTTCTTCGATGGCATAGTTTATAAGTCTAGATAGAGATTCCATGCATATAATGAATATGTAAGGTGATAAGGGGTCTCCTTGCCTAATGCCTCTAGTAGGGAGGAAGTAATTCGTAGGTCTCCCATTAACAAGTATAGAGATAGATGAGGTCGATACACAAGACATGATGAGATCAGTTATATTTCTTGGAAAATTTAGGATTGTGAAGGATTGCTTGATAAACGACCATTCTAATCTATCGAAAGCTTTCTCTATATCAATTTTTAGAAGCATTTTACCAAATTTCCCTTTCGCTTTTTGAAAAGAGTGGATTGCTTCTTGAACAATGATGGCTTTGTCTACGGCTCGTCTACCAGGGATGAAGCTACGTTGTTTAGGACTAATGATGTTGTCTAGGTAAGGCCTGATTCTATTTACTATTATTTTTGTAATGGTTTTATAAATCGGGTTACAAAGACTAATGGGTCTATAATGGGTGATCTGTTCGGGATTCTTTATTTTTGGAATTAAGCATATAAAAGTTTTATTAATTTCCGTAGGAATAGTGCGAGTACTAAAAGCTTTCATCAAGTATTTATTACTGCATCCTCTGCATCACTCCAATACTTTTGGAAAAACAATGGATGAAGCCCATCTGGTCCCGGAGATTTTAGGGGTTTGAAAGAGAAGATAGCATTTTTGATTTCTTCTTTTTCTAGTGGCCTACCTATGTTGACAATGTCCTCCAGATTGACGGCATTACCACATACGACAGGGTTATGTAATTCACTTTTATTTAGTTCAGTTGAGTAGATGTTTTGGAAGTGCTGGTTAATGATATTGAGAATGGAGCTAGGCTCAAAAGTCCAGTTTCCTACGGAGTCGTTTAGTCCTAGGATTCTATTTCTTCGTCTTCTATTGGTAGTGGTGGTGTGAAAGAATTTAGTATTTGCATCTCCCTCGTTTAACCGTAGGACTCTAGACTTTATTTTCCAATAATCCTCTTCTCTTTTTAGAACTTCGTTGAAATCATTTATGAGTTTGTTTTCCAGATTCCAGTGAAAAGAATTTTTACAAGCTTCATCTATTTTCTGTAGTCCATGTATTTTGTTAAGGATACTCTTTTTTTGTTTGAAAATATTGCCAAAAGTTTCCTTATTCCATATTTTAATGTTGCGTAGAAAATTTTCCAGAGCACTGTTATAGTTATTAATGTCTTTCCAATTCTCTTTTACAATGTTTGGAAAGTCGGGATGCCTAATCCACATGGACTCGAATCTAAAGATTTTCCCTGAGTTATGGGAGCTTCTTTGACAGTTAAGAAGAACAGGACAATGGTCAGAGTGAGTACGGGGAAGGTGATGAACATGTGAGTCAGGGAAAAGATTTAGCCAGGAATGATTACTAAGAAAACGATCAATTTGTTCCATTATAAGAGTATTGTTATTTTTATGTTTATTTAACCATGTGTATTTTTGGCCCGTGAACCCCAAGTCAATCATATCCATATCGTCTAGGCAACTAATGAATTTAGCACACTTTGTGTTATTTATGGGTCTACCTCCTAGTTTTTCCGAAGCATTAGTGACTTCATTAAAGTCTCCACAAACTAACCACGGCCCTTTTATTCTAGCAGTAATATTTTTCAAATTTTCCCATAGTATTTTCCTTAGTCCATAGGTATTCTTGGCATATATTACGGAAAAGAAAAACTTTGGGAAGCTTGAACTAACCTTAATAGTGACATGTATTTCCTGTTCTGTTATCATGAATGGCTCCACATTGATTTCCGAGTTCCTCCAGAGTAGTGCAATCCCTCTAGAATGCCAAAAGTTGGGACTTGTATAACATCTGTGTAGTCTAGAGCTTGCAGTATCTTGTCATGATCCTCCATCCTAGTTTCAGTAAGGGCCAATATAGTTGGATTGTGGCTATCTATGAGAGCACGTATGTTATTCATAAATTTAGCATTATTTGCTCCTCTACAACTCCAAAGAAAAATCTTCATTAATGGTGATTCTGGCGAGTTGGAGCTCCCTCCTGGCGTTAGAGCCATTTCCAGGTTCACAGTTGCTTGCATTTCTTCTGTATTCTCCATTTCCAAAGTTTGTTTGTTCTCGATTATTGGAATAACTAAAGCCACATACTTCAGTGGTTGTTGAGAGTTGTAGCAGCGTATGTTTAGGTCTGCTTTGGTCACCTCCTGTGGGACATTGATTAAGAATTTCTTTTCGATATTTAGTAACATGTCTAGTGTCAGTGGATTCCTCAGATAGAGAGTTTGAGCTAGGGGTTCTAGGGTGTCTGGTTCCTCTTCTCTCTGTGGTGGTGGTTGATGTTGGTGTATAGTGGGTGATGGTTGACTCATTGGTATTTCTGGGACTACTTGGTCCTCCATATTCGCGTCCTCCTCGTTGTCCATGAATTCCTCGTCTGGATGGTTTGGGGATTGCATGTTTAGGATTTGTTGTAAGGAGGAGTGAACAAAGTTGTTCAACTGGTGTATAAGATAGAGATGATGGGTATTCAGGTTAGACAGTGGGGAGGGAAAGTGGAGTAGGTGGTAGAACTCTAGCGTAGTCAGCTCCTGTGTTAGTTCTAGCTGAGTCGAGGCTAGTCTTATTAGACTGTTTGTCAGCCTCTCCTCTATTAGAGTTGGCAGTGGGGTGGGGTTGTTTTCGTTCAGGGG
The DNA here is from genome assembly GCA_036250405.1 of Solanum raphanifolium. Taxonomy (NCBI): domain Eukaryota; kingdom Viridiplantae; phylum Streptophyta; class Magnoliopsida; order Solanales; family Solanaceae; genus Solanum; species Solanum raphanifolium. The sequence continues at coordinate 26,384 of JAJOOE010009964.1, read as the reverse complement.
GAGGTCGAGCATACCCTCCCACGTCGCATAAGGCGATGCTTGAACTGAGCGTGGAAAGGTTGCTAGTAAGTGAGCATTCAGAGTCGAGTAATTGTGATCGAATGGCGTTAGAGGATTCGTAAGGTACTGGAAAGCTGGGTTTCGAGAAATATAAGCTGGCATTTCTGGAGGTTGGAGGTTGGAAGTTGTCGTGTGGAGGGGGTGGTTGGTACAAGGGTTGGAAGTTCGGGAGAGGATTTGGTTGGTGATTGAAGTCGTTTCTCATCAGTTGATGAGGGTGGGAGGTGTTGCCTGTGGTGAACCTTTGATTGTGACTTTGGAGTACACTATGTCTGAGGTGATGGTAAGGGTGATTGTTGAATTGTGACATCTTTGCTAGTAGATTTTGTGAAATCTGTAAGTGTTTGGGCTGATAGTGATTGGGTTTTAAAGGTTTCTTTTTGGGGCATTGGATTATTGAATCTATATTAGGTTGTACTATGGGATTTGTTTGTACTTTATCTCCAACTTGAATTCGTGTGTCATTTTTTACCATTGGAGATAATTTTGACCGGGAGTTGTGGTTAGAAATTAGTTGGTTTTTAGTTGTATTACTAGTATTATAGTTGGTATTTTGGGGGGCATTTGATTCAAAATCCAAGGGAATTTGGGTATTTGGTTTTGTTTTAATGGCTTGGAGTATTTGTGGTTGAATTGTACTAGTAGTTCCTTGAATTGTGGGATTTTGTTGGCAATCTTTTTCTGTTATTTTGTTAAGGTTGAGTGGATTTGGTAGTTGGCAGGGTATGGTGGGGAAGTAATCTTGTATCGGTATTCCAGTTTTTTTGGATGTGGTGAGGCTGCATTTTTCCACGTTTGTGGCTTTAGAAGCCTTAAAAGAAAACATGGATACTAAGGTTTTCATGGCCGGGGCTTTCTTTTGCTATTGACGTGGCAATTTTTTTCCCTTCAGAATTTGGGGTTTGGATTTTGGGGGTCATTTTTGGTTTTTCGTTGGTTGTTTTTGTCTTGATCCTGTTGCTCTAATGGACCTACAGAATCAAAGGAGTTGCTTTTTGTTTTTTTGTCATTTATGATGGAATTAAAAGTGCTGATGTTGAGTTGAACATTGTTTTCCTTATATGCAGTCTTTTGAATGTTTGCTCTTTTCTTTTTTGGGTAAACTAAAGTTTGCCATCCTGCATTTTCGTTTAATTCAGGAGTGGTCTTATCAGGGGATGGTTCTGTTCGGTTAGGATTTTTGGATGTAGAAGGTATATTGTTTGGCTTATTTGGGCATGAATGTACTAGGTGGCCAAGTCTTCCGCATATAGTGCATAGAGGTGTGGAAGGTTCATATTGGATTTTTTGCAGATGGGTACCTATTAGGATATCTCTTGGAAGAGTTCTGGATAGGGGTGCTAGGATACAGAGCCTCACGTATCGTCCTCTAGTGAATATATTCATAGTGACTGTCTATTTTTAGTATTTGTTTGCCTATTTGTTGGAGGATGTTAAGGTCGTAAAATTCTGTAGGGAGTTCCGGTAGTCTTATCCAAACTGTTGAGAAGTTTATTTGAGCCATCGAGGGATTGAATTTTGGTTCCCATTCCTAACCGAGATAAATTGCGAGCCAAGGAACCATGGACCTTGATGAAGTATTTTGTCATAGTTTTCTGGTTTTGCTAGTTTTATGAAATAGAAGTCTTCACTAAGGTCTATGAGGCTTATTTTTTCAGAGAGTTGCCAAAGAGCTTGGAGGCGATTTTGAATGTAGATATAGCCGATTCTTTTTCCAATCAGTTTGACAATTAGAGAGTACTTCCAGGGGGAGTATAACCTGAGTTTGTCGCTTGATGATATTGGAATGAAGTTTGGGTGGTTGTGGGGATTTTCTTGCTCGTCTTGGAAGTTGATATTGTCTAGGCCTTGTGTAACGTAGTTTATATCGTTTTCATTTATGGATGCCTTAAGAGTTTCTAGAAAACTTACTTTATGAGTTGTTGCGCGCGTATTTTCTTCTTCCTTATGCTCCGATGTACCAAATCTGTTTCTTGGTCATTCATTTCCTGTTCTTCCATGTTCATCGTCGTAGCAGAAAATCAAAACGTTAACTGAGTTGTTGGCTATTGTTTGTTCCAGCAATGTATCTGTACGGAGAGCTTTTTTTTATGGTTATCTTTCTCCAATCAACTTTGTAATGATCATGTATACGTGCTGGAATATTTTATAGGAAAAATCACACCACATGTGTTTAAGACTTTATATTACTAGACATAAATGTACATTTTAGTAATTATTTAAAAGGCCTAACCCATCGGTGGTCCCCTAAAGTTGGCACGAAGTTTCACTTAGACACCTCAACTAGGCGATGCTCATTTTAAACCCCCTAGCCCAACTACTGCTTACCCCCATTAATTAGCATTTTAATTAATTGGTAATTAACAATTAACAATTAGAAATATAAGAAAGAGGAGATGCCACTCCCAGATTATTGTGGAAAATGAATAACAACAAAGATCAACTACCATCAAGCTTTGAGGTATGTTTCCTGACTAGCAAATCTACTCTCTTTTTTTTTCCTTTTAAATTTATTTTTGTTATAAATCTTAAATTTTATGTAGAAGCAAATAATATTTCTATGATATATATTTAGATTGCTTTGAACGACAGTATGATTTGTAGACGATTTTCTTACATCTCACCTTTATAGAATATCAAATTTGATTATATGAGATTTTGTTGCAATCATAAATGGATAGCTAATTGCACATGTAAGCGGACACCTTATAGTTGATCTGTCATAATTAAGAAGGTATGATATTTCATGGTAACTTTTTATACTTGTAAAAGTTTTCTAAATTGTTTAAAATATTTCATTGACTAGCTCAAGACGTCGATGCGCTACCAGATTGACCATTTTCTTATCATCATGGGAGTTGTCTTTCTATTATTCTTGTCAAATACACATTGAGGTTTTATTAAAAAAAAATAGAAAGTAATGATACGTTTTGTTTCATTGTGATGTTTATTATCTTAGGATAGTGTACGATATGCATACTTTATGCACATTGAAAATTATTTATTTTTCTTTTGAAGTTACTAATCTTAATATTGTCATTCACACAGAGTTGGTGGCCACGAGAATTTTGCAAAAAAAAGTGTTGTACTCAACACTTTTTTATTATAGTGATTCAAGATTTCATGACAATATAATATTATTGTATACTTTCCAAAGTTCTTCTAAAACAAATTAATTTGATTGCACATAATTTTCACTTTCTTATTATAGTGATTCAAGATTTCATGACAATTTATTGACTACTTTTCTTAATTTCATCTAAAAAAAAATTAACTTAGGAGTATGCGGTTGCACTTATTTTTCACTTTTCAAATTCATCTAAATTTATGTTGTTCTCGCATTTTCTATATTTACTGCATATTATGGTAAATGCTATAACTTGAAGTTTAAGTTAATTTCTTTAGATTTTGTAAGGTATTTTGTAATGTTTTTTTTAATTTATCAAGGCCATGTTAGATGTTGGCTTATGTTGATAATAAATTGGTTTGTGATTTTTGCTATGCGTTACATGAAGTTAAAATGCAAGTCATTTATTTAACATTTCGGAGAAATATCAAAGATTGTTTAAATGTAAAAAAAAAAAAAAAAAAAAAAAAGGTGAGTTTTTAGTTTTTGATTTTATTTTAGGGTAAAAAAAGAAATGTATGTGAAGAATATCATTTTTTTTTTTAAAACGAAGGCACTATCCACTGATATTTTCCTTTTAACCCATTATTGTGCTATATTTTAATTAATTTCAATTAATTGTATACACCTGGATTTATTAAAGAGATCAACCAATTAACTAATGAAAATTCAATAAAAATATTCATATTTGTAAATGTAATCTAAAAAAATAAAATATATATAGATAATTTTATTTTTTATGAAGACTAAATTTATGAAAATATATATATCTACTCACTAATATTTTAGTTGAGGATAATATAAAAAAACTCTTCCCAAATCTCTCTCCACTTTCTTCCCCAAACGATTCTATCACTATTGTACGCATCTCCATCTCTCAACTGTTATCTTGCTCAACTTTCAACATTCTTTATCTAGCAAACAACATCTATGAACACAAAAGTCTCTTCTTGTCATGTTCATCTTTATCTTAGCACTAGTTTATAACCACTTCATCACTATATTTGTTCGTAGAGTAATCAAATCAGTGATGGACATCTCTCATCTCTAACGCATTGGTATCAATGTGTTCCTCTTCGTTGTAGCAGTGACCATCATAGCTTTTATTGAAATCAAACATAAAAGATCCAAGAATGTTGTGAAGGAGAAACTTCATAAATGATTACGCATACAACGATTATGATGCAGTGTGTGTGGATTTTGATTCTATTGGTTATATTTTTTGTTTATAAAATGGTAACTAGTTAACTCTAGATATCAATTTGCAATAATGTTAGTGTTTTGGAAGTGTATAAAAATTGAAATCAATTAGTAAGTTTAATTTAACATGTATAAACATTTCATTGTATGAAATTTGATATCCCAACAAATTTGTGGACTCTTATACTTTTTATTGATGTTTAGAAAATGTGTAAAAATTGGTCTCAATTAGTAAAGTTTAGTTTAGTATGTATAAACATTTTACAGTGAAATTTGATACCTCAACAAAATTTATGAAATAGTATGCTCTTTATTGATGTTTAGAAGTGTATATAAATTGACATCGATTAATAAGCTTTGTTTAGTTTGTATAATATCTTACAGTATGAAATATGTAGGAAATTTGATATTTCAACAAATTTGTGTATTATTATATCTTTTATTAGTGTATACAAAGTGTATTAAAAGTGGTATCAATTATTATGTTTAGTATAGTATGTATAAGTATCTTACTGTATGAAATAGGTATGAAATTTTTTACCCCAACAAATTTGTGGACTATTATATTTTTTATTGATGTTTAGAAAGTGTGTAAAAATTGGTATCAATTAGTAAAAAATAGTTTACTATGTATAAACATTTTTACTATATGAAATAAGTATGAAATTTGATCTCTCAACAAAATTTATGGAATATTATACTCTATTGATGTTTAGAATGCATACAAATTGGTATCAATTAGTAAGTTTAGTTTAATATGTATAGATATCTTATGGTATGAAATTTGATATCCAATAAGTTTGTGAATTATTATATATTTTATTAGTGTTTAAAAATTGGTACAAATTATTATAGTGTATATAAGTATTTTACAATATGAAATAGGTATGAAATTTTATATCCCAACAAATTTAGAATTATTATATCTTTTATTGGTGTTTAAAAGGTGTATAAAAATTGATACTCAACTACCCATTAGTAAAGAGCAATAAATTATGTATTAATTTTAAAAAGTGTTTAAAATTGGTATCAATTATTAAGTTTGCAATAGAATATATAAATATTTCACTGTATGAAATAGGTATGAAATTTGATACCTCAGCAAATTTGGAATTATTATATCTTTACTGGTGTTTTAAAAGTGTATAAAATTGGTATCCAACTACCCATTAGTAATGAACAGCATATTGTTAATATTTTTAAAAAGTATATTAAAATTGGTATCAATTAGTAAGTTTAGTATAATATGTATAAATATTTTAGGGATAATTTCAAAGACCTCCCTCCAAGTTTTGCTCTATTACGCTAATTTCTCTTGTGATTTATGATATTATGTTTACCTCCCTTATTTTGATTTTCTTGTAACCATTCTTAAAATTTATTTAACATAAATATAGATAAAATAGAATATGACTAAATTACCCCTTTTAAAATGTTACTTTTAATTATCTAATCTTATCAGTATCTTATTTATCAAAACTTTATGAATGAGACAGCCAACTCGCAGGATTAAAAAATAATAATCAAAATCTCTGGTCGCAAAAGTAAGAGATTTAATTAACTTAATGAAATACGTATTAAAAAAAGATTTTGATTAGTAGAAAATGTGTTCGAGTATGTTCTTGCGCTTTCTTTTTTATTTTGAATTCTCCTTGCAAGAACACATACTAATTAAAGTGATGAAATTACATCAAAATTAATCTGGGAGAAAGAAGTTCATCAAATTTTAATTACAAAGTGATTGAATATCCAAAATGATCAAGATCCATTTACATGAGTTCATGAGGGATTAGAATGAAGAAGTCATCAACATGTAAAAAGATGAAAAGAAAAGAATAATTGCAGGCATTCTCCTTTAGTGGGTACGAAAATAATGTTATAAAAAAATTATGAGGGTTCAATTATGTATGTATCACAGTTCCAAACTCAGAGGACTAGAAAGTGTTTAAATTTTTTAATAGTTTTCCTTAATTAAAAAAGATATTCATAAATTAAAAAAATTTAACGTTAGATAAAGGATAAATTAGTCACATTCTATTTTATTTATGTTTATTTTAAATAAATTTAAAGAATGGTTACAAGAAGATCAAAAATAAGGGAGGTAAACGTAATTACATAAATCACAGGGAAAGTTAGCGTAGTAGAGCAAAACCTGGAGGGAGATCTGTGAAATTATCCCAATATTTTACTGTATGAAATAGATATGAAATTTGATAACAATTTTTTATTTATGAAACTTGTATATATAAGATGCTAATTGTAAATGATGTAGTATTTTCAAATGAAAATTAATTATCCACCTCATGCAGATTGTTAAAAAAATTTATTCATCTAAAAATATTACAAAAATATCATAATCCAAAAATAAAAATGCTTATTTTAATTTTTTTTTAAAAACAATTTCAAATAAAAAAAACATCTAAATATGATATCAGCAAAAACACTATTACGTGGAAATTTTTTATAAAAAAAATTGACAACTAGAAAGAAGGAGGAAGGAAGAACCAAAATAGGAGATTGATAATATTAATAAAGAGATTGATAACAATAAAAATAATGACCAATTAATTGAGAAAACAATAGGGTATTGATATCCTATCAGTTATAGAATACTATAATTAAGGTTTTCACGGAAAATACATTATTAATTAATTGATTAAAAATTATTTTAATCTATATTTTGTTTTATATTCATTTTATTAATTTATTATTTGTTAGAAATCTAAAGTTATATATTGAAAACTAGAAAGTCTTGTTATAACTAGTAATATCACTCTTAAATATGTTATTTATTAAATTTACACGTGATTTGTTATATTCATGGTTATGATTGTTTAGTTTTTTTCAAACATATGGTACAACGTTTGGTGTGTTTGCACAGTAGGTGTTGTTGGTACAAATATTATTGCAACTAAAATTGAGAGGTTAATCATTGATTTTATAAACTTTTTTTTTTCTTGCAACGTCATATGTCAAGGTGTTCTTAGTTTACCTGCAATAATATTTCTCAGGACAGAACAATTCTTCTTCTTACCTTCTCTACATGGAGTTATTATGTCTACTAAATATATTAAAAGATGATTGAACATTCCATACATAAAATTATGGACAAAATCAACATTAAAAAAGGCGAAAATTCGGGGGTGGACTAAAAGTGCACCAATATTGTGAACATGAAGGACTATTAGTGTTTCATGGGAAAATTCAAAACGCAAAAATAAGGGACTATTTTGTGTTTTTTTCTCTTGTTTTTTTTGTGTCCAATAAGTTTAGTTTTTCCATCTATTAATTTCAGCCCATTTTCCTGAAAAAAATAAAATAAATTCAGCCCATTTTGACAGGTCGATTTTTAGTCCGATCCAGCCATTTGGCACCCCTAATTCCAACTTAACCAAAGTCATAATTTCGGGATGTTGAAAGCATCGATCATAAGCCGAGGATTGTTGTCGTTGAAGAGTCCAAAGATTTAGACATCATGATCATCGATGAACTTCCGAGCTATTTGCAAGTCTTTGAAGAAAGGCTAAAGAATCTGAAGGAAGAATTGTCCGAACAAGATTTGCAGACAACTTTTATTGGAAGGAGAAAGATATTGAAAACTGTGATTTGCATCATAGACGGGGAAGAGGTAGATGAAGATCCAAGAAAGGAGTTGAAGTCACAAGACCGAGTTGTGGATATCTTCATCAAGTCAAGAAAAAATTAGAATGCTTGAGAGTGATGACCTAAGTATAAAGGAGGGTGTTGAAAATAAACTTGATTAATCTCATGTACATGAACTCTATCATGTATTAGGAATTAATGTACTCATGTATGGATAGGTTTTGTTCATGAACTAGGAGAAGATGAAAATTGTTCATGAACTAGAGATTATTAGATTATGTACATACTAGAGAAAACCTATGCATACATATGTAGCATAGTTAATTATTTTATCAAGTCAAGTTAGAAGTAAAGATTTCAAATCATGATTTCGTATTGCATATCAAATGGACCCTAAGTCTTTGTTATCAAACAACTTGTAGTAAATTGTTTTTTGGATATTTGTGATTTCTAGTAATGTGATACTGAAAAATTTAGCATGAAACAGAAAGAATGTAGTATATCAAAATTAAAGAATCATAGCAGTCAACACAGAATCTATTATTCCAATCACTCACCTTATGTACCTATTTCAATCTTTTTTGCTTTCCCTGTATCATTACTACTCGCCCCCATTTTTGTATCTTTATATCACTGAAATTTGTTTTTAAAAAAATTACGAAAAATAGAGAAAGGATCGTACAAACATTAGAGAGCTACATAAAGTATTTGTTGTTCAGAGGAAGTTGAGATTGATCACGCCTAGAGAGTTTGACTTGTAGTCCATACTTGAGGTACATAGTAAGAGCCATTTTGGGCATAACTGGATGGCCTTCCACTACCTTGACATGGTAACGATAGAGGATGGATGCAGCTGTGAATTTCATTTGATAATAAGCAAAATCTTTGCCTAAGCAAAGGCGAGGTCCTCCGTTGAAGGCAGTGAAGCGGTATGCTGGTTCACTCATGTACCGTCCATCTCTCAACCACCTTTCAGGTCTGTATTCTCTGCAATCTTTACCCCATATACCTTCCATTCTTCCCATTGTGTAGATTGCATACACCACCTTTGTTCCCTTCTTCAATACTGTCCCGTCTGGGAAAACATCGTCTTCAACAACCTAGACATAACAATACAAATTTATTCCATCATCAAATGCTATATAATAACTTAATAATGCAAATTGGTTGTATGATTAGAGCCATTAACTCTTAAAATATCAAATCAAGTACATTTTAAGTGTCAAAACTGATCTTTTAAATAAGTAGTTATGTGTGAGGTACAAGTAATGTAACCGATAATTATCTAGTTTAAGAAATGATAATATGAGTTATTTAATGTTGAAAATAGAAAAGTTTTACCTCTTTGTGATCAACTGGGACAGAAGGGTACAATCTGAGAGCTTCAGAAAGAGCAGCTTGTAGATAATCCATTTTCTTGATCTCTGCTGGCTTGAAAATCAATGGACTTTCATTAATAGCATCCTCCCTTTCATTCAGAATCTTACAAATCTCAACTAAAATCCTTTGTTCAACCTCCGGATTACGATCCAACAGCCAGAAAAACCAGCTTAATGCAACTGAAGATGTGTCTCTTCCAGCTAGAATGAAATTCACACATATATCTCTTAAGAACTTATCGGAAAACGGCTTTCCTTCTTCATCTCTTAACCCCATAAACACTGTTAAAAGATCTGATCTCTGTTTGCTATCTGCTATAGAAATCTCTTTCTTTCTTGTTCTGATTACTTCATCAGCAAATTCATCCACTTTTTTCAGTGAATGTTTAAGTGTCTTCTCTGTTCCTAACCCGAGGCACCTCATGGTTTTCCATACAAGCGTGGGAGTGACAAACCGTAGAACGGTTGCCTCTGTTGCTAATTCGAAAGCTTTAGCAAATGGAATTTGGGGTAAGTGAGGGTGGAGACACCCTGGATCAACCCCAAAGGCAATCATGCAGACGTTATCGAATGTGAGCCTAAGGAGAACATCTTGAAGATCGATAGGGTTTGATTGCTTGATTGAATCTTCTAAAACAGGTAAGAGCCTAGAATGAACAAGCTCCAACAATGAATCTGTCGTCATGTTCCTAAACTTAGCAGAATGGAATTCAATGCTGGCTGGTTTCCTCTGTTTATGCCAATTATCATAATCTGCATTGAATATTCCATCTCCAAGAAGGTCTCTGACAGTGCTCCGGAAGTAGTCTCCTTTTGGGAAATTTGAGAAGTTTGTCTTAAGAAGATACTCAAGATTCCGGGGATCAGATGTGACCACACAATTGAGGTTGGTAAACCATGGACCTCGGAATGTAAATGTCCCATTCATGCGGCAGAGAACATCAGAAATCCACTCATACATGTCTTTACGTAGGCCTAAAATCAAAGAAGGCAACATCCCTACGAGTGGCCAGTTTGGTAGTCCTTGTTTTTTCGCTTGCCTCAAGGAATGTATAGCGATGAAAACAACAAGTGCGAGGAATATTTCCATGATTTGTATCTCTGGCAAGAAAAACAAACTGAGATGTTCAAATGAGGAAGAAGAAGAAGTCATGTTAATGGAGGTGAATGTAGTATTCATGAGGTTGAGATGATAGGAAATATTGTTCTAGTTATAAAAGCATGGACTGATTGTTTTGGTGTGATTTCTAGTGCTACAAATATAGCTTGTTTACAGTTTTGATTTGGTGAGCTGAAAATAGAAACAAATTACTCTCTCATCTATATATGTTGTGATTTCAAATCACATTTCTTGTTGAAGAGGGTTTTTGATCAACAATCAAACTGTTTTTTTTATCTTCTTATTTTGATTGATTTCAAAATATGGACGTGTCTCTCTCTCTCTTATTAAACCCGGTTGACTAAACTCGCAAGGCTTTTTTTTAGCAATAGAGTGGGTGAGATAGTTAACCTAAGTTACAACAGTTTTCTAGTCTTTCCCGCGCACACGTTTTTCCCTTACTTCTTTTTTTCTTCCTATAATCCATACAAATTTCAAGTTAAGTGTGCCGTTTAGCTACAAAAACTTATTGGTCTCTTTTACCCTTTGGTATGGTGGTGCCACGTGGAATCTCTTCTGTTTTTTTCTTAGTTTTTATGCAATTGAAGCAAAATAAACTAGTTACTAAAAAAAAATATTCTCTCCGTCTCAATTTATGTGACACTTTATAGATTTTGAGATTCAAATAAATCTATCTTTGATCATATATTTTTTAATTATTGTGACTTATAGTATTTTTTACGCAGTTTACAAATATATAAATTTCATTTCAAAAAAATTATAGATTTCACGCATAAATTTTCAGTCAAACTTACATTATTTGACTCTCCAAAAATAAAAATATCATATAAATTAAGACCGAGAGAATACCAATATTTGATTTGATGAAATGGAAAGAAAGATGATGAGGATGTAAATGAAAGTGGTGTTGGGAAGGAAAATGTGTGCATCGAATGAAAAAAAGAGAGGGTAGGAATTAGTCTTTCTAGGGGAAATAAGTGCATAGGAAAATAAAATGTTACTCCCTTGGTTCCTATTCTCTCCTTCTGTTCATAATTACTTGTTCACAATTACTTGTTCACTTCTAAATTGACATATTTATTAATAAAATAATTAATGACATAGTAAAATTATTATTTTACCTTTATTAATTATGAAGTGGATGAATTAAAAAACTTACGATTTTCAAGAATTTTTATCTTTTTCAAAGTAATTAATTGAGGGTATAATATGTAAACAAATTTGTCCTTTCTTGATTTGTCAAAATGGACAAGTAATTAGAGACAACCAAAAAAAGGAAAAGTGGACAAGTAATTAGGAACAGAGGGAGTATTTGTTTCCAATTTAGATTTCACATATTTTAAAAAATTAGATAAGTTTATTATTGCATCATATTTAATGTTCTCTTGAAGTCAAGTTTTCAATAAACGAACGTAAACTAGTTTAGTTTGATTAATTATATTGCATAATGAACATGAATTAATCATTTAGATTTCTTATGTTGATCAAATTCATACTTGAAAGACTAATAACTCTCAAGGTTAAAATAGGAAGAACAATGTTATTTATGTGTTGGTTTTGTGAAATAGCAAGTACTCCCTCCGTCCCATTTTATATGTCACTTTTTTAATTTGAACTTGCATTAAGAAATGATGTAACTTTACCCTTCTACCCTTATTTAATTTTTTTGGAACTCAAGTTTTCAATCAATGAATATGAATTAATTTATTTTAATTAATTAATTTAACCAATGAACATAAATCATTTGCTTAGCTTTTCTAAGTTGGTCAAATGTGTATTTTCAAGGCTAATAACTCACAAGGGTAACAAAGGAACAATATGGTAATTTATGCATTGATTTTTTGAAATGACAAGTATTATGGACCAACTATTTATAGAAATTGATGACATATAAAATGGGACGGATGTAGTTGTAGACAATAAAATTCGCGTCGAGAAAATAATAATCAAGAACGGAAAATTATGCAACAATCGTTTTATTATTTCAAAGTACGAGTGTTACAATCTCTATGATTCCTCTGAATTCGCCTTTTCAAATATAATTCAAGAGCTCTTGAGCTTGATCTGGAACTTGGGATTTATCTCGATCTTGATCGCGAACTTGAACTTGGACTTGGGCTTGGACTTGATCTTGAACTTTATCTTGATCTTGACTTTCTAGTTGAATTCAAGGGCTTCGAGCTTGATCTTGAATTTGGTGGTCTTGATCTTGACTTCTTCAAATCTTAAACTTGAACATTTGAATTCTTCAATTCTTGAATTCTCGAATTCTTGAACTTGTAGAGAAATTGCGGTTTTTGATCCACGAGCTTTCTCTAGCTTCTTGTTCGAATTTTTGGTTCTCTTTTCTGAATTATGAAGACTCCTATTTATAGTTTTAGAATAGGGGAGTTGTGATTGGAATAGGATTTCCTTCGGCCAATCAAATTTAAGTGACATGGCATATGTGCTTTATGGAGCGGGCTTTAATTAAATTCATATTTATTGAATTTAAATAATTAAATCAATTATATTAATCCATAATATTTATTTGAACTAATATATTCATGAATTTAATATAATCCGAATCATTTAATAAATTTATATTTAAATAAATTTTAAATAACTACAAATGCCCCTACTTCAAGTCTTGTGAGAACATTTTATTTTTTGGAGACCGAACTTGAAGTACAAGCCATACGATAATCGTGTGTCATTATTTTAAGGTGCACCATAGTTATACTCCCTCTGTCCCAATTTATATGACTCACTTTCCTTTTTAGTCAGTCCCAAAAAGAATGACACATTTGTATATAAAGTAACAATCTAACTATAAAATATCTATTTTACCCTTAATGAAATGATTTACAGCCACACAAATTTCTATCATTCATTTTGGACTACAAATTTTAAAAGTCTTCCTTTCTTTCTTAAATTCTGTGCCGAGTCAAAGTACCTCATATAAAATGGGACGGAGGGAGTATTAATTAATGAACTACCCCAAAATAATTGGAGTAACCACAATTGGAGTCCACTATTAGTCATGTGGCCACCCTGCCACTTTCCATTGGTCCAAACCAATTTGGATATGGAAAACAAAATATATGTTTGTTTCAACTAGGACATGGAAAGGGTGGATTTTTTTCCAATTTCAATTTCCACCGTCTGCACAATTGCGGCACAAGGTTGTTTACCATCGTGATCCGATTATTTCAACCGGAGGAAACCAATTTTATCAAGTAATTATACTGATATTGACAAGTTTACTCCTTTTAGGAGTTCAATTACAAATATTACTCCTGCTCAATCACACATTCTCCCTTTTTATCGCCTTAGCTAAAAAGGAATTGTAATCCCATTCAACTTCAAATTCATATATCTTCTCTATTGTCCTAGCCAAAAAAAGAATTGTAGTTGAACTATGAGAAAGATTTTATTCTTGTCACATGACATCTATAAATAGACACATTGTCTCCACAATTTTGTCTTCAATTACAGATTGTGAGCTACAAGCCTACGACGAAAGGGGAATAATTCAAGGTAATTTTCCTCCCTTTTTCTGATTTTCGTCACTTTTTTTTAGCTTGACACATCTGTCGTAGAAAATTCATATCTCATTGTAGAAAAATTGAAATCATGAACGGTTTGATTTTCCGGAAACTAGACCTCTCGATCTCTAACATATCCAAAATTCAGAATTTAATACATTTCGAATCTTTTTAGATGATTTTTTGAAGTTAGCTCTAGATTCTGTCATGCTGAAAATTTCAGAGTTGTGCGGCTTTACTAAGACTCTCGTGTCTTCATGTAGGAATGAGGAAATCACAAGCCGCTTGATTATTTCGAATCTAGATACAAAGTTCTTCAACATATCCAAAATTCAAAATTTAATACCTTCAGAATCTTTCTAGATGATTTTTTTAAGTTAACTTTAAATTCTGTCATGCTGAAAATTTCAGATTTGTGGCTTTACTAAAACTCTTGTGTCTTGATGTAGGAATGACGAAATCACAAGACGTTTGATTATTTAAAATTTAGACACAAAGGTCTACAACATATTCAAAATTCAAGATTTAATACCTTCAGAATCTTTCTAGGTGATTTTTCGAAATTAACTTTAAATTCCGTCATACAACTGATATTCTTAAGGCGAAAGAAGATAGATACACATCCCTGCCCTAACAAAGGTAATTTATTGTATTCTTAAGGCGAAAGCGGAAAACATCCCCGCCCTAAGAAAGGTAATTTATGGTATTCTTAAGGTGAAAGCGGATAGATACAAATCCCTGCCCTAAGAAAGGTAACTTTACAGTATTCTTAAGGCGAAAACAGATAGATATAAATTCCCACCCTAAGAAAGGTAATTTATGGTATTCTTAAGGAGAAAGCGAATAGATATAAATCCCCTCTCTAAGAAAGGTAATTTATGGTATTCTTAAGGCAAAAGCAGATAGATACAAATCCCCTCCCTAAGAAAGGTAATTTATGGTATTCTTAAGGCGAAAGCGGATAGATATAAATCCCCGCCCTAAGAAAGGTAATTTATGGTATTCTTAAGGTGAAAGCAGATAGATATAAATCCCCGCCCTAAGAAAAGTAATTTATGGTATTCTTAAGGTGAAAGCGTATATATATAAATCCCCGCCCTAAGAAAGGTAATTTATGGTATTCTTAAGGCGAAAGTGGATAGATACAAATCCCCGCCCTAAGAAAGGTAATTTATGGTATTCTTAAGGCGAAAGCGGATAGATACAAATCCCCACCCTAAGAAAGGTTATGGTATTCCTAGGGTGAAAGCGGATAGATATAAATCCCCGCCCTAAGAAAAGTAATTTATGGTATTCTTAAGGCAAAAGCGGATAGATACACATCCCCGCCCTAAGAAAGGTAATTTATGGTGTCAAGACTTGAAAACTTCAACTTTCAGACTTGAATAATTTGAAGACTTCAACTTGCAAACTTAAAGAATTTGAAGACCTCAACTTCCAGACTTAAAGAATTTGAAGACTTCAACTTGCAGACTTAAAGAATTTGAAGACTTCAACTTGTAGACTTAAAGAATTTCAACTAGAAGACTTAAAGATTTCAACTTGCAGACTTGAAGAATTTGAAGACTTCAACTTGCAGAATTAAAGAATTTGAAGACCTCAACTTGCAGACTTGGAGGACTTTGAAGACTTTAATTTGCATACTTAGAGGATTTGAAGACTTCAACTTGTATACTTGGATGATTTAAAGACTTCAACTTGCATACTTGGAAGATTTGAAGACTTCAGCTTGCATACTTGGAGGATTTGAAGACTTCAAATTGCATACTTGGAAGATTTGAAGACTTCAGCCTGTATACTTGGAAGATTTGAAGACTTCAACTTGTATACTTGGAAGATTTGAAGACTTCAACTTGCATACTTGGAGGATTTGAAGACTTCAACTTGCATCCTTGGAAGATTTGAAGACTTCAGCTTGCATACTTGGAGGATTTGAAGACTTCAACTTGTATACTCGGAGGATTTGAAGACTTCAATTTTAAAGAAACTTCAAGCATGTTGTTAATGAAAATCATATTTTTTTAAGGGTTTGCCCCATCTATTGACTAATCAATACTTCGTACAAGTCTGAAGTTTCATGAGACAAAAGATAAAACAAAATACTTATCGCTTTGACTGTCATGTGACAGATCAAGTGGGAACATGTGGTTTTTTGACACTCATGCAACTGAACTTAGGATATATTATAAGCACCTACGTACCTCAATGAAGAGGATCACAACGTAGTTCTGGGGGAGTGATTTTTTTTATTTTGTTGTGTCGTACACAGTTTATACGCTTGTGGGCCAGGAATGACATGCAGTTTAGGCTCGTACCTTGAGGAGCATCATCTTACTTCAAGGGTAGTACCTTTTTAAGAATTTTGCATTAATAGGACTGATCCTTACGCCATCTGTATCAACAAGCTTGTAAGCACCATGTGAATATGCTTCTTGTACGACATATGGTCTATCCCACTTTGAGGCAAATTTTCCCCCAGACTTGTGCGAAGTAATGATGGGTCTTCTTACCGTGAGAACTTGGTCTCCAACTTGGAAGCACCTCAAGCGAACCTTCTTATTGAAAGCACGAGATAGACGAGCTTGATAACATTCAAGGTTTTGTTGGGCTTCTAGCCTCTTTTCATCAAGTGCTTCTAACTCAGCAAGATGCAGTCGAGCATTTTCTTCTTCAGCGATCCTTCTTGAATAGCAAGTCTTAAGGAAGGTATTTGACACTCAAGTGGCAGGACTGCTTCAATTCCAAACGCAAGTGAATATGGTGTTGCTTGAGTTGGAGTGCGGTATGTTGTCCTATATGCCCACAAAGCTTCTTCCATTCTTTCATGCCAATCCCATTTGGACTTGGAGACAGCTTTCTTCAAGAGGTTGCGTAGAGTCTTATTGAATGCTTCAGCGAGACCATTGGCGGCAGCATGATACATATAAGATTCACTTTGCTTGAAACCAAAGAGATCACAAATTTTGTTCATTAACTTGTTATCAAATGGCTTGCCATTGTCTGTTATTATGTAGCGAGGGATGCCAAAATGATAGATGATATTCACTCGGATAAAATTTGAAGCATTCTCTTTCTTCACTTCTTTAAGAGCGACAGCTTCAGCCCATTTTGAGAAGTAATCTGTTGCAGCCAAGATGTACAAGTGTCCACCAGAAGATTTTGGTAGTGGTCCCACAACATCCAATCCCCAAGCGTCAAATGGCCAAGATGTAATAGTTGGGCGCAATACTTCGGGCGGCTGATGTATGAAATTCGCATGAAATTGACAAGCATCGCACCTCCGAGCATAATCTAAGCAATCCTTCACCATGGTTGGCCAATAATACCCCATCCTCTTTTATGTGAAAGTAGAGTTTTGGTCCAGATTGATGTGATCCACATACTCCCGAGTGTGCTTCTTACAAAGCTTGAATTGCTTCTTCCTCTCCCAAACATCATAATAGTACACCCTCAAATGATCTTCTGTATAATGTGTCCTTGTAGTAAAGGAAGCGAGGTGCACGACGACGAATGTCAGTCCTTCTCCTTGGATCTTCTGGAAGTATCCCATAACACATGTAGTCAATAATGGGTTGTCTCCAATCTTCCTTCACGGCTTCAGAAACGGCGACGAGATGATCAAGCTCATTTTCTATACATTCTTCCTCATTTGGCGGTGGTACTATCCATTTTTGACAAATAGTCATTTGTGTCTGATTAGGAAGGGTTAGCGCTGAAGTTAGAGCAGTCAATGCATCAGATTTCTTATTCTCCGTTCTACGCACATGTTGAAGGGTTACATCTCCAAGCCATCCAATCAACTTTTGGGCATAATCATGATAAGGACGCAATTCGGGCTTCTTCACCTCATAACTTCCCAAGAGTTGGTTGATCACCAACTGAGAGTCACCAAAGACTTGTAAGTTTAATTGTTTCATGTCAACGACCATCTCAAGTTCAAGTATTAATGCTTGGTATTCAGCGACATTATTGGAGCAACATTGCTTCAAAGTAAAGGAGAATGGTAGAATCTCTTCTTGTGAAGTGATGAACACTACGCCAGCACCAGCTCCGCCACGATGTGCAGCTCCATCAAAGTACATTTTCCAAGGAGGTTGAAATTCAATTAACATTGCATCTTCATCAGGAAGCTCATCAGCTAACTCCCAATCATCCGGTATTGAATGGTCTGCCAAGAAATCCGCCAATTGTCCTTACACAGCTTTTTGAGGGATGTACTCGATCTCAAACTGTTGGAATTGGAGGTACCATCTTGCTAGTCGGTCACTAAGGACAGGTTTCGACATAACAAACTTGATGGGATTTACTCTAGAAATAAGACGAACAACATGGGCTTGAAAATAATGCTTCATCTTTTGAATTGAGAAGACTAGCGCCAAGCACAATTTTCAATTGGCGAATAGTTCAGCTCATTTGGTGTCATCGTTCTACTCAAGTAGTAAAGAGAGTTTTTTTTGCCTTCACTATTCTCTTGAGCTAATAGGGCTCCTATGGACCTTTCTTGTGCTGCAATGTAGAGTATCAATGGCTTTCCAGGTATAGGGGCTGCCAAAACTGGAGGTTTCGCTAGATATGACTTGTAATTTTAAAGGCATCGCTACATGTTTCATCCCAATTAAAAGGAGCACCTTTCTTCATGAGATGACTGAATGGTTGGCATCGTCGTGCTAGATTTGAGATGAACCTCCTCAAGTAGGCTAACTTTCCTTGGAAACTTTTTAACTCATGAATATTTCGAGGCTCAGACATCTTCGATATTGCATAAACTTTGGTTTGATCAATTTTAATTCCTCGATGTCTCACAATGAAGCCAAGGAACTCTCCAGAAGTAACTCCGAAGGCACACTTCAATGGATTCATCCTTAGTTGATATCTTCGAAGCAGCTCAAACACCATTCTTAAGTCTTTCAAATGATCACTCCCCTTTCTCGACTTTACCACCAAGTCATCCACATAACATTCAATATTTTGATGGAGCAAGTCATCAAATATATTTTGCATAGCCCTTTGATATGTAGCACCAGCATTCTTCAAATCGAAAGGCATCACTTTGTAGTAATAAATACCTTTAGGCATGCAAAATGCGGTGAGTTCTTCATCTTTTGGTGCCATACAGATTTGGTTATAGCCAGAAGAACTGTCCATGAATGACATCGCCTCAAAATCAGTGGTGGCATCAATCATTAGCTCAGGAATGGGAAGAGGGAACTCATCTTTAGGACATGCATTATTGAGATCCCTGAAGTCAACACAAACTCGAATTTGGCCATTCTTCTTCCTTACAAGAACAATACTTGAAATCCATGTAGGATATTTAACTTCACGAATGAATCCTGCCTCAATGAGTTTGTTAACTTCATTCTCTATCAATGGAACCAAGTCACGCCTAAAACGTATTTGGGCTTGCTTAACAAGATGAACACCATTTTTGACTGCCAACTAATGGACTGCTACTTTAGGATTCAAGCCAGGCATTTCTTTATAACTCCAAGCGAAGACATCCCTATATTCCTTGAGTATATTCATATAAGTGATTTCTTCATCAACTTCTAGAAAGGCACTCAAGTAAGTAGGCCTTGGATCTTCATCAGTGCCAAGGTTAACTTCCTTTAAGGGATCTATTGTGGTATTCACTCCTTCAAGTTCTGGTGGAGCATCTCTAGCATCTTCCTCTTCTAGAGGGTCATTGTCATTGACAGATATATGACAACACCAAACAATATCTTCTAACTCTTCATCAATCTTCATTTGAGGCAAAGAATCGTGCTCATTCTGGATTGTAACATGATATGAGGAGCCTACACTTTCTTCATCTTCCTCGCGCTACTTGGTGTAAACCACAGAACTACGTTGTGACTTGATCATCTTCATTAAGGTACGTAGGCGCTTAGAATATATCCTAAGTTCAGTTGCATGAGGGGCAAATTTGGATGAAGACTCAGATTTGTCTTCGATAGCCTCTATGATAAAGTTCTTCAATTGATCAATTAGAATCAAACCTTCAACTGAGATATGAATCTCTTTGATCTTTGTTTGTTTTACGCGAGACTCTCCTTCGTCTTGAATTTTAGAAAGCTTCAAAGATTCTTGACTTTGATCTTCTTTCGATCATGTTATCCATCTTATTTGTTAGCTTGGAAAGTTTAGCATCTTGTTCGTGAGGACACTTCGTCAAGCCTTCAATTGCTTTAGTCAAGCTTGCTAGTTTTTCTTCTATAGTGCAAGTCATTTGTTATTCTTTGATGTTTGAAAAGTTGAGATGAGAGGTAGAGATTGTCCCACTGGGCGTGCCAGAATTTGTAGACAGTAAAATTCGCGTCGAGAAAATAATAATCAAGAACGAAAAAGTATGCAACAATCGTTTTATTGATTTAAAAGTGTGAGTGTTACAATCTCTATGATTCCTCTGAATTTGCCTTTTCAAATATAATTCAAGGGCTCTTGAGCTTGATCTTGAACTTGGGATTTATCTCGGTCTTGATCTCTATCTTGAACTTGGACTTGGACTTGATCTTGAACTTTATCTTGATCTTGAACTTGAATTTTATCTTGATCTTGACTTTCTAGTTGAATTCAAGGGCTTCAAGCTTGATCTTGAATCCAGTAGTCTTGATCTTGATCGTTCTTGAACTTGATCTTGACTTCTTCAAATCTTAAACTTGAACACTTGAATTCTCGAATTCTTGAACTTGTAGAGAAATTGCGACTTTTGATCCACGAGCTTTATCTAGCTTCGTGTTCGAATTCTTGGTTCTCTTTTCTGAATTATGAAGACCCCTATTTATAGTTTTAGAATAAGGGAGTTGTGATTGGAATAGGATTCCCTTCGGCCAATCAGATTTAAGTGACATGACATATGGGCTTTATGGAGCAGGCTTTAATTAAATTCATATTTATTGAATTTAAATAATTAAATCAATTATATTAATCCATAATATTTATTTGGACTAATATATTCATGAATTTAATATAATCCGAGTCATTTAATAAATTTATATTTAAATAAATTTTAAATGATTACAGGAGTATTAAAGATCATCTATTTCTAGTAAAGACTACGTATACTCGCTCTGTCCAACAATAGTTGTCCACTATATTAAAAATAGTTATTCAATAATACTTGTCCAGTTTAGAAAATCAAGAGTTAATTTACCTTTTGTGTCAATTTTACCATTGCTATTAAATATTATTATGTGATGAGTGAAATGGAAAAAAATTAATTATTTTTATTTTGATTTAATAAGTAGAAATAAGTGCACATGAAAATAAAATGTTACCCCTTTTATCCCATATTACGCATCTACTTTTCCATTTATCATCTCTTAAGAAATCATAAATTAAAAAAAAATAATGTTTTTAATATACTTTATTATGTGCCTTATTCATCAATACTAAGATTAAAAATGGAGTAACTTTAAAATATCATCATTGTATGTATGTATGTATGTATGTATGTATGATATACACCCCTTTTCCCTTTTATTTATTTTCTTTTGGTGGAACCATCAACAACTCCTTAAAGTTGGCACCAATTTTTACTTAGACACATTAAATAGGCTTTATTCATTTTAAACGCCTCAAGTAGGGCCCCGTTGTGTCATTTTGACCCCTTTTTTGACAATCAACTAAAATTACAAAGTGTGTGTAATACACTTGCGAATGACATGGCATGATGACTAATTAGAAGTTGACATGTGACGTTTTAGTGTAAAAATAATAATATTAAAATAAATTATTAAAAAACAACTAATTTTCAATAAAATAAATAAATCAAATTATCTATTTTCTACCACTCCCACCCCCACCTTACATCACCCCACCTCCACCCCATCGGCCTTACTTCCGTCCTTTTTGTCTCCCCAACCCCTCCACCATAATTTGGTTATTCTTCCATTTTTTATATAAAAAAAAAATCATTAGATTTTAGTCTTACTTTTTTTATTTTTTTCGTTGTAAATTTGATTTTGAGAACAATTTTATCGATAGTGAGGTGAGTTTCTGACAAATATGACATTCTTTTTATATTATTTTTTTGAAAAAAAATGTTTGTTCTGTTCTAATAAATGTTTTCAAAATTAGTGTGATGATTTTTTAAAATTTTGTTCTTGTAAATATTTTTAAAATTAGTGTGATAATTTTTTTGTTTTGTTTTTTCATATTTTGTAAGGTTTTTCATCATGATTTTTTATGGTGGAAGGTGGAATAAGTGGTAGGGAAAAAGAGTGAAGAAGAAAAAAAAATATGAAGAAATTTAAAAAAAAAACACTCCTCATGCACTCAAAATGGGTGTATCACACCCAATGTGTCAAGTCAGTAGAAAGTGTCAAAATGACACAGCGGGACTCAACATGAGGTGTCTAAAATGAACAAAGCTTAGTTAAAGTGTCTAAGTGAAAATTAGTGCCAACTTTAGGGGGTCATCGATTGGTTCAGCCTATTCTTTTTGCTTCACTTGAGTCGAGAGTTTTTTGAAAGCATTCTCTCTATCTCTATGAGATAAGGATAAGGTCTGTGTATATTTTACTTTTCCCAGATTCTTCACTTTGTGAGATTTTAGTGGATATTTGTAGACTTCTAAAACATATTAATTTTAAAGATAAAACGAGAAAAAATTATTTAATTCTATTTTAATTTGTAAATTGAACAGAAAATATGGACGAAGGAAGTACTTGCCACAATTTAGGTGAGATAATTTAAATTGATACAAAATTTAAGGAATAGAAACACTTAAATTGATGGAATAAAATGAATCTTGGATATTTATATAATTATAAATCAATCCAACTAAGAAAAGTTTTGAAATTAAGTTATCTTTTATTAAACTCGTACATCATGAATTCTCCATTTGTAGAAGTATACTGTAGACCCCACAAACTGAACTTATTGTTGCCCAAGCTTACACAATTTCTCATTTCTTTGAAATATTTCCCTCCCTTTAATCAATTTAGGCCATCAATTTATTTCCTTTTTCAAATAAGCTTTCAGTTGTACGTATTAGGTTTCTGGAGGAAAAAGAAAAGAAAACATATTCCTGAGAATTAAATAACATTTCATAGCCACAAGTTGTAATTATTGGTTGTTTACCAACTATTTAAAGATTGCAAAAGAAGCAACTTTTTTTTAGTTGAACATCACAAATTGCAATTACTCCCTCCGTCCCATTTTATGTGAGGTAATTTGACTCGGCACAAAGTTTAAGAAAGAAAAAAAATAAAAATTTGTGGTTCAAAATGAATGTTAGAAATTTGTGTGGCTGTAAATCATTTCATTAAGAATAAAATATATATTTTATAGTTAAATTGTTACTTTATATAGAAATGTGTCATTCCTTTTTTGACTGATTAAAAATAATAGTAAATTACATAAATTGAGACATAGGGAGTATTAAATTGGAATCATGACATATATAAATTTATTTCTTGTTTAACTAAAAGTTGGTATTTGGCAATAAATTTTGGGACTTATAATTTAAATTCGAAATTTGTTTATAAATGTGAACAAAAACTTAACTTCAGCTTACCAATAATCATTCTTTACGTCTTGTTAAAGGAAATCCATGTATGTTTCTTGTCTCAATTATCTTAGGTTATCCAATTATTAAGGCATCCCTCTTTTTTCAGTTTTACTGAATTGGGTTATCTTTACTATTATTATTTTTTTTACTTTAATGCCGCATTAATTGTTAACAATTTCTTACGCTAATAGCGCAACTTATGTCTTACCAACTTTATAATTTGATAAATTAAGGCAACTTAAATTAGAATCTTTGATTCATAAAAGTTATATTCATCACTATTTATTGTTTCGATTTAATTTATGGGATAGGCAATTCTTACAACTTATTTTTATTAATAGAAAGTAATTAAATAAAAGAAATAGCACATCATATATGTATTTAATACTCTATATGACAAGTTATAAATATACTTTTTAATAATTACTATTAAAATAACATTTTAATTACAAGCAATGGGGGATCCATAATTTCGATTCAAGGGGTTCAAAATATATATGAAGTAAAGGTGCAAAAATTACATGATAAATAAAGAGAGAGGGGCGGTGAAGGACAACACTAGTTTTAACCCACTAAATTGTAACTCACATTTTGTAACACCTCGAAAATTGAAAAGTTAGATTGGAAAGGAAAGGTTAATTTTTTTGCACTGGTTGCATGTTCTACGAGCCATCCTAGGGACCCTAGGAAGTTCTACGGGCCGTAGAAAGTTCTACGGGTCATAGGAAGCTATCGTAGGATTTGGATTGAATTCTGAAAAATGTCAAGTCCCATATGTTGGCCTACAGATGAACATGACGAGTTGTAGGAGGTCCTACGGGCAGTAGGAAGTCCCCGTAGGGTGGATTCGGAAAATTGATTTAAGACCTCAGGTTTACTAAAGGTTTCAAGGGCTTATAGAAGTTTCCACGGGTCATAGAAGGGGTCCGTAGAAGTGATCCAGACTTAGTGAAATTTTGGACTTTGATTTGGGTTCTAAGAGAGGGCCTTACGGGCCGTAGAAAGGTTGACGATCTGTAGAAAGGGTTTCGTGGAAGTATGGTCAATTAATGAGCCCTAGTAACAGTTCTACGGTTGACCAGGACGGTCCGTAGAAAGTCTAATGGACCGTAGGTCCAACCGTAGACACTGTCCGACCATTTTTAATTAAGGGCGATTTAGTCTTTTTCTACCCATTTAACCCCTAAACTATGTCGTGTTGACCTTATAACTACCCTTATATATGATTTTACCCTTCAAAAAATCCTTCATTCCCTCCCATTTGCTCAAACTCACAAATTCTCACAAGGGTTTCTTCTCCAAAATTCTCTCAAGAACTCCAAGGTGAAGAACTTGATTTTAGGGTTTTGATTACCTAAGGTTTGTGGGAGTTCAACGATGGATCCCTTTCATCCATTGGGTTCCAAAAGAAATCTCTAATTCAATTTCACTCAATTATATAGGATTCTTCATGGGTCCAATTTATTATGATTCAATTGTTATTATTTGATCTTATTATGCATGATTTGATTCAATTACATGTTTTCCAATTGATTTCATATGGACCAATGCCTATGCCTATTTTATGAATATGAACTATGCTTATGAACTTATGAATTATGATTATGAATTTATGCATGATTTATGAAATTGATGATTTATGACTAAAGGATGCTTTTAAGATGAAATGTCAATGATTTGTGAAAGATTTTCTCACATTTGAAAGGAATCATGATTTAGATACTTAGAAAGGTAAGTGTCTATTATGAATTTATTCCAAGTTTTTGATATGATTATGATTATGTCTTTTCAGTTGGGATTTACTTAGCACCGAAAGGACTTTGAGATGGAGGCTATACTTTTAGTAGAGGTTTAGTCTTTAGTAACAATCTCATTGTCCTAAACTACATGCCCCTGTAGGATTGTCTTAAATGACCTAGCTAGTGGATCCACTTTAGTAATAATGGATGATACAAAGTTTTGCCAAGACTCTCTCTTTTCGGTGTGAGGTTTACACATGATTCCATGTTATAACTCGCATGGTCTTATTGTCGGTTAACGGTAAATATCTCACAAATGGACTATGTTTTCTTCAAAAGGTTTTATCAAAGCTTTTCCCTATGGTTTTCAAATATGCATTGACCTTGTTCATAACTTATGATTTCTCTTTAAAGATTTTTATTGCGTTTTACTTGGTCATGCTTATCATGTTTAAGTTCACTATATTATTATGCTTATCTATTTATGCATTTACTCATACTCAGTACATTCATAGTACTAATGCATATTTGTGAATATAGTGTCTCATAATATATGGTATGCCACTCCTCCACCGGAATGCACTTAGGTGGATTGCTCTGCTATCGACTACTTGGATTGGTGAGTCCTCATGATTCCAGGGCAAAGTCATGGACAATTTTAGTGCTTTTGATGTCTTTTTAGTATTCAGATTATATTCGTGACTTAGGAGTTTGTCCTAGTCACATCTATGAATAAAAGGCTTATGTCAGACTTAGTAGTATTCCACATATTCTCTTATGTACTATGTTGGTATATTTTATGTCATCTTATGGGTTGAGATTTATATTGCTTACAATTTCATTTATCGTATTTTTTACATCATGTTTATATAAAGTGGCTTGTTTAGGGTCTCTCGGGGTTTTTGTCACGACCCAAGCCTAGGGCCTAGACGTGACCGGCGAATGGGGAACCCGAAGGAACCCCAAACAAACCTCATAGCGTATCATTACACATCCTTGGTCGCGGAAGCAATTAAAATGACCATAAGCAATAAGTATAATCAAAGGGGGAAATCGGGACTAAGGGAGCAAGAGAAAAAAAGAAGAAATGATATATAAATACCATAGATGAGTCA
>JAJOOE010009963.1:0-22264 GCA_036250405.1 Solanum raphanifolium | reverse complement strand
AAAAATATTTGTTTCGATTAAGAATGTGGTTACACATTTTTTTGAGACAGATTAAAGAAACTCAAGGATGCAGTGACACAGCTTGTTCAAAAATATAATTAAATTTTATTAATTTAAATTAAGACTTATAGACAATTATTAGGTGCAATGCAAAGAAGACCATTATGTCTCTAAATGTCAAGGCCAAGAATGCGGTTACGCATCTAAGTTGAGACCAAATAAAAGTTCAACAATTAAAAATACGAGCAAACCATGGCTTGTAGAAACAATTATACAAAAATAATTTAAGTTAAGTATAAGTTAATAAAAGCAACCGTTCTATAACCACGGGACTTGAGGGATGCCTAATACCTTCCCCTCGGTCAACATAATTCCTTACCCAAATTTCTAGTTCGCAGACCAAAACTAAAGAGTCATTTTCTTTCGATTAGGAATTAAAAATAAAATGAGACTTGGAACACCATAACTCAATTCCAAGTGGTGACTCTGAAAAAATAATAATCCCCTAATCAATACAGTCAGTTAAATTGGAACAACCCTTTCGCCATGCAAAAAAAGGGTGTGATAATGTGTGCTTTGCAAGTACTGACAAGAACTAAAGGAAAGAAAGTGGTTACATCTGATAACGAGTCAGATAGAGATTCTCTTCCTCCAAAGAAACAAAAGAACATATCTATTAATAAGCTTTCGAAGCCCCTTGTGCCCAACAAACCAATCCATAGACCCCTACCAGCAGGGATAAGAAAGTGAGAAACCATATTACCACCAAGAAGGTGAACGTTAGCTCCAAGACATTGTTGCCTCTACAATATCCTAATCCTATTTTTTGTGCTCTCCCAATAATATCTCCAAGGGCTTTAAATAGGCTCAAGGTGGAAGGAGGACACTATTTTAGAGGAGCATTAACTCTCAACTAATTGAGTCATGAGTGACTACTCAGCCATTCGAGAAACTATCAAGTACCACAAATTTGAGCAATTTCAAAAGCACACACAACCTTATGTGCCGAAATGAGTTCGAGAATTTTATGACGCCTATGCTACGGCGTTGCCCAAGAAGTGAAAGGGCACTGTCTAGAAGACAATGGATAAAGTGGAAGTGATGGGTAAGATGGTTCAGTCTCATGCATATGAAGTTAACACAATATTGTTCACCCCATCTAATCCTCCTGATGATTACAAGACTCAGATGCATAGAGATCTTGATGCATTAAAAGGGTGGTTAGCTCCTCTAATATCTGATAAGTTTGCTCCTTCTTGGATGGCTAAAGCTACGAAGATAGAGAAGAAAGACTTCAACATTGTGGCATGGTACTGGTTCGGGTTTATTAGCAGCAATATCATGATATTGCAAAATCAATAAATATACCGTCATCCAAAGGCATTGTTAGTGGTCACTATCATTGAAAAAGAAAAACTCAATGTCGGTGCCATCATTATGAAAGAGATGTTGCTACAGGCCAGGCAAACTCAAGTCACCCCATTATTCACTTTCCATGGATTGTTGGAAACCCCATTTTCTTTTTGTATTTTCACAACTTTATTCCACAACTTTTTCATTCTTTTCTTCTTCTTCTCTCCCTTGTTTTTATATGGAGGGGTTCCATTTTTCTCAAAACGATGAGTCAAGGGGACTTTCTTGCACTTCTTGATTTACCTTCTCTTCTCACCACACCCCCAACTTAGGCTTTTGGCCTAAGTTGGCTATTGATACAGACCACGAATCATGAGGATTATGGGTAATGGATAAAGAAAGGTCACCATTTCATCAAGTTTCTTCCAAGAAAAGGCTAAGTCTCAAAGGGTGTTCAAGTGAAGTTCACACACTCATAAGGTAGGCCACAAAAAGAGGTATAATGTCAAATTGTTTCACACTCTTCAAAGTTGCCTAAGATCATATCAAGAGATTGCATCACTTAGTCAACGGGACTAACGGGGAAAATTTTAGGTGTCATCACACATGGTTCATGGTAAGCTCATCACACAAGGCATTGACACCAATGTCAAATAAGACTCAACACTTTTGTTAGTGTCCAATGCTCATCACAAGAGAATCAATTTGACACTTGGCTAGTCACAACGAGATGCAAAAAGTTCACATATTGTCTATGCAACTTCATTTGGCCTCATCGTAGCCGCACAATCATTTTTGTTCGATTATGAGGACTATTCAAGTCATCGGTATTAATCAAGACCGATACTCAAATTTGCAAGAGAAAAACCACATTTAAAAAAAACAAGAGGTTCACAATTTTTTTCGGAAGGGTCCAAAAATCATTTACAATTAAAACAAGGAGCCACAAGCTCAATCATCCACAAAAATAGTGCAAAGCATAGTTATAGCTCAAAAAACCAAATATATAAACAAAACCATAATTACTAAAGGTGGGACTCACCCCACCATAAATAAAAAATCATTTGTCCTCAAATGCAAGAAAAAATATCCAAAAGTTAAAATAAAATAAGACAGAGAGGGAGGTAAAAATAGATCTTGTCTACTAAGTCTCTCCATCTATCTGGGCATCAGTGCCCATTGCATCACTTTGAACTTGGGCATCAGTGCCCAGAATGGAGGTCTCAAGTCTGGCAGCACGATGATCGGAAGAGTGGCAAGCTGCCCCATCCGCAGTAATGCAGCCTGAGTAAGCGGGGTCTAGGAAACAACAACAACAATAGCTCTGGGAAGCAATGTAGTAGTAGAGTAACTAGGGGTGTCAGAAGGGACAAATTTAGAGGTACCTGAAGGCCCAGGGGCCAGAGTAGGAAAAGATGCCTCTGCAAGTAGTGAGTTTGTGTCCACAATCGGGGAAGAGTCCATCGGGGCTGCCTTCTTCTTCTCCGCCTGCTCCTTCAAATATTCCACCTCGATCCTTCGGATATCAGTAGAGGATGTGGGAATCACTTTCACATCCTTCTTCACATCTCTAGGAACCCGAGCCCATTTGTATAGCTCGGTGATCAACACCGGGAAGGGAAGTGAGGTATGGTGCTGCTTGGCCCTTATGACCATCTCATGTGCCATAATCATCCCCAAATCTATCCTTATCCCATCAATGATGCAGCCTAGACAGGCTGCCTTGGCAAGGCAGAGAATTGACTCATTCTGGGATGGCATGATAGTACTGCTGATAAAGCCAAACCAGAACCTCGCAGCTACATTTAGGTCTTTTTTTCTATTGGAGCCCCTGCCTCCAACCACTTCGGAGTGCCATCGGATATCAGCGTAGCTAACCATTTCTTCATGTTGTCTAGTGTCTTTGTCCTGATCATATGCAGGCAGTCATCTTCAACTCTCTTAGCGCACTCCAGGACAACATTGATGGCAGTAAAATCACACTGCACCCTCTTCCCCCGGACAACTACATAGTCAACCGGTTTAAATGTTGTTGCCTGCTTCTTTCTCTGTGGTATCAGGGACCCATAAGCAACATAGAACTCCCAGACCCAATTTGGAATATACGAGCCACGGGGATTGGTGAAGATCTAAAAATTATGAGACTTCAGACAACTCATAATCTCAGCACTTGTCGATGACCCCATCAGCTAACAGACGCTTCTCCTCAATGATTGTCCTCAACCCCTTAGTCTTTAATCTGTTTATAGACTTGGGAGGAGGACCATGTTCTGGTGGTGCTAGCACCACTGCCTATGCTGGAACTGGAGGTTGAGTGGTGGTGGGCTGAGGAGTCCTGACCCTAGATGGATCGTTCATCATTTTTTTCACAGCTCAGCCCTCTATGCTGGCAACAATTTATCTTCAGGCTCTGAAACTACAGCATGCTGCTCCTGGTGCTCATCCTCACTCTCAGAAGTAGTGAGGTGAGTGGTGTAGATCCCATTACTGTTGGAGTTGGCCTCCACTGATGTAGGTGCATTTCCTTTTCCCTTTCCTTTCCCACCAGTTGTTGGAAGTTTGGTGGCTTTTCGCCTGGATGCAGTTGCATCCTCATTGATTTTAATCCCCTTAGCCTTCTTACGGAGTGGCATGTTTCTCCCAGAAACTTTTGGTATAGCCATGTCTGCAAAAACATCAAAAAGAGTTAGAAACAATTCAAACAGTTGCAGACAAACTCGCCGAATAGGTCGGCGAGTTGCCAAATCTCTTTAGCGAGCTATATCGGGCTTGCCAAAAGGATTGGCTCAAAAATCTGATAAAAATTCGGCATGTCAGTGATGGAAGGGCCTTTCAGCGAATCACCGACAGCTTTCGGCGAGTAAGGATTAGCCCACCGAAAGTTAAAATGCAATTAAGGGTCAGGGGCGCAGACAAAGGGCGATCAAGAAGAACTATTGGCGCGTCGCCGAAAGTTACAAAACCAAATTACTCATTTAGCATGAAATTAAAGGCGAGATGGGGAACTTCGGTGAACCACCGAGTTGTTTAGCGAGTTCGACCCAGCTCGCCAAATGACCCAACGTGCCTACTTTCAACCTAACTTCTCAAATTCAACCCCGCAACCCCGAAAACAAAATCAAAGCATGCTCTTATCATATTAATCTCAGATCCAATATACCCATGCCCCCGGGATACTCAGAATTCTCTCGGTTTTGCCAAATTTGGCCATTTGACGACTTTTGCCCTTAAGAATGACATCAACTACTCCATCATTGGGCAAAATACGTCATTTGGCACTAATACGGGCTACTTGGACTTCACCCGACTAGACCCAACAACATGCAAGTACAAGCCCACAAAATTTTACAAATTTTAAGGCACAAAATCACGGGAATTCAACAATCTAAACATTACGGGCAAGATTTTCGAATTAACACATGCAGACACATCCACAATTAAGATCAGAGAGGCCCAACACATAGCACTAAGAAAAAATCATTGCAAATGAGTACAAATTGCTAAGAATAAACTCGGGGTTCGAAAAACCAACCTTAGATGCCGAATAATCAAGATTGAATTTCTAGGCAGCTAAGAAATCCACTCCGAACACATAATCAATGACTCAAATACGATAAAAATGCAATAAATATAAATAATATTGTGCGGGTGTGAGTTTGGGAAGTTCAAAAGTGAGGGAAAGTGAAAGAGTTAGAAGTTTAAACCTTTGGCCTTTAAAAACAGTCCAGTTCTCACCCATTCAGCGACATTAGTTTTGCTCACCAACCCACTCAGTGACACGCCGAGTGGGCACTTACATTGCTGAATTTTACAGGACCTCCAGTTAATGTGGGGGTCCAAGCGGCGAACAAAGTAGTGACGCCAATCAGCTCCTAGGCTCGCCGAGTTTTATAGACTCCAATATAAAAGTGTCTTGAGTCCAATGGCGGTCTAGGTCGGGCTCGCCGACCTCTTTGGTGATACACTGACTAGACTTTCAGCTCCCCAACCTGCACCTTCAAACACTTTCCACACTTTGACCTGCACAATCACACACCATTATTTCAAACTTAAAAAGAAAGAAAATAAAAACTTGAGTTGCGTCCCAAGCAGCGCCATAGTTAACGTCGCGGCATAACGTAAGTCCAAACTCAACCTTCATTCTTGGGGTTAGCCATAGTATCATTAGGCAAACCCCATTGTTGTCTCGGGTTTAAATGAGATGAGATATGACCCATTTGGGTCTCCAACTGTTTGATCGAGACGGAATGGGAGGTAACAGTCTGTCTAAGGGTTGACATATCTTCTTTCGTTTCTTTCAAAATCTTGTCTGACCCGTCAACTTTGTTGAGGATACGAGAAAGCATATCCTCAGACTGGCCACCTTTCGATCCATTGGCTTTTGGCGCTCTCGGGACGCACATACCTATCCTTCTCCCCATCTTTCCAATTGGGATTTCGGTCCCTCTATTCTCGATTGTGATCCTCCCAACCTTCATCCCTATTCCAACCTTGGTTACCACCTTACCTCGGGTAGTTTGAATGATACGCACCACCTTGGTTGGCTAGGAAATTCACCTCTTCATTATACAAGGCCTCAAACTTGAACTCATCCGGATTAGCACACCCGACACCCACGGCATTGACACCTCGAGTACCAGCTCCCATGACATTTTTGGACAAAATGTCAAGCTGTGTCATGATCTTGGCCATGTTCTGGTCCCTCTCTTGGTCTTTCTCCATCTGCTCCTTGGTTAATTTGAACGTGAGAGGGGAAACCTGGTCTTCACGGGTATACCACTCCCTGTTGATTGTGGTCATGCAATCTAAGAGCTGAGCCACTATCACATAAGGTTGTTGCATCAAACCTCCCAGAGAGAGTTGGTCAGCAACACCCTTGTTTACCGAGTCAAGGCTCCGGTAAAAATACTGCAGTAACACGTTATCAGGCAAACCATGAGTTGGGCATTGATGCACCAACTTCTTGAATCACATCCAAGTTTCATGTATTGGCTCACCCTATAGATGCTTAAAGCTCTGAATGTTGTCCCGAAGAGTCATCATCTTCGAAGGAGGGAAAAATCGCACTTGAAATGTGGTGACCAACTCTTCCCATGAAGTGATTGATTCACGTGACAATTCAGCCAGCCACTTACATGTTTCTCCTATCAAAGATAATGGGAACAACCTTAACTGGACCGACACTTGGGATTGTTCTTGAAGGAGAACGGTCTGCATACATCCACGAAGTTTCTAATATGCTCATGGGGATCCTCATAAGCGAATCCACTGAACAACCCCTTCAATTGCAGGAGCTGCAACATAGTACTTGTGATGTAAATCACCGCATTCCCTTCGGTCGGGGGTAAGCGAATGGCACCAATACCACCAATAAGATGGGGGTCATTAGCATTAGGCTCGTTGACATCGTTGAGGTTTCCGATATCATCTTGAGGACTAATGAATCCACAAATTAGACTCATTTAGGGCTATGTTTTAATAGAAATTGTGTCCTCAAATGCTTATTTTATCTCAATATCTGATGAAAACCCTTAAGTTTCAGGTATTTGAAGTTTGAAGGAAAGCATAGACACTACGTAGCAAAAAGGAATGAAAGGGCTGAAAAGAACGAAGAAATTAAGGCCTGAGGATCGCAGAGTCCACTCGGCAAGTCGCCGAAGGGTCTTACTTCACCTTTTGTTCGAGTCTGCTGAGCCCTGAAGGAAAGGAATAAGTCGGCATAAAAGGGAGCAGTCGGCGTATCGCCGAGAAGTTCTGTGAAGCAGTACCATAACGCCCAATAAGCCAGAGCACGACGATGCTAAAGGCTGGCGCAAGATGGCGGTGAAGTACACCAAACGGTGAATCGCCGAGTTGATCGGCGATTCCGACTAACGACACCAAATGATCCGTTGCAGCACAAATTTGTGAAAACTATAAATACTAGTTAGAGTTGTAGTTTTAAGAGTCGAACAATTATTATAATTTTCATATAGAATAGTACATTTTAGTATTTTTCCTCTGAGTTTGAGAGGGTTTTGAAGACTTGAAGAAAAAGAGGGTTTCATATCCAAGGATTTGGACTTGGGTCTCTTGGATTCTTCATTCTTAGCCGGTATCAAGACATAAATCTTCATACCCATTTGAATGCAAGCTCATTTAGGTATAAATTTCTATCTCTTGATGTGTGGCTAAAAATCCCAATTTTTGGGGCGTGATTTTGTGAATATGGGTTAGATTTGTTCTTAGGTATGGCTTAATGATAGTCTATTCGTAGTTTAATTATGATTTCGCTTAGTGGTTGTTGATGAATTTAATGAATTTGTAGTTGCAAATACAAGTTTATATATGTGTTTTCGGCTTGCTCGATAGAGAGAACGTAAAACTAAGACCACTAGATTGATGGCCAGTGTGAGTGGGTCGACATGAGGTTTAGCTCGAGAGAGTGAACCCTAGTCTTATGTCCACGCACTCAGCTCGAGAGAGTGAGTGGGTTAAGGTGTAGGCTGGTCTTCATGCGGCAAGTGGGTGTCCGAGAGGAACGCATTTGAAACGGGGTAATTTGCTCGAGAGAGAGAGCATATTCCCCTTAAAGTTTAGCCTAGTCACAATTACTCTATGAATTTTCTATCAAAAGCATGTACCCAATAATCTAGCTTAACATGTATTCCCATCACATCCCAAGGATCCCTTCTCATTACTTAGAAACCCTTGTTTATTTTGCTATTTTTACCTTGTAACAAACCCCCCATTGTTAATTGACACTCTTGTGTCCCCCCCCCCCCCCGCCCCCATTTTAATTTACAATATTTTTAATCGTTAATGTCTTTAGCTATGTCTAGTAGAACTAAATTTTATTTTTCTATACATTCTCAAAACCACACTCTTAGGACGATCCCAACCTTTGGTTGGGTTACTAAACTATTGTACGATAAAAAAGACACTTGCATCAAAAGTTGTATCTTGATTACGCAAACATACAAATGGCGCCGCTGCCGAGGAGTGGTGTTATTTGAGAATTTTCAGATTTGTAGAATTTTTGTTCTTCTTAGTTGTAGTTTTACTAACTTAATTTGTAGGTTTGTTTTGATTGTTAGAGTTTTGAAGCAGGGGAGTTGAACATATCGAGTAGTACTTGCAAGCAAATGGAGCCGCCGTGATTATAAGGGATGATGTTCCAAGATATGATCCTAACGTTTAGGCAATCGAAAGGCAAATAGCTTCATGAGGGATGGCTGAGGTTCAAAGCATTTTTGGGTCAATGCATTACTCATGGAATCCCCGAAAGAGTCATTTTGGAATCTTTCTACCAAAGTCTTAGTCTAAGAAATAGAATGATGGCTGATCAAATTGCCTCGGGTAGTCTTGTACGACAACCCTATGTGAAAGCAGCCAAATTGCTAGACAACTTAACTGAGCCAGATCAGGAAATGAAAAGGAGAGATTTCAACTTAGTGATCCTGCTAACTCAGTTAGATGAGCTGACAAGGAAAATTGAGGACCTTGAAGTCCAATGCAACAAGAAAGAGCGCTACGTTCCTCATCATGAACGAAGGAGAATTAAGAACAAGGTAGATGGATAGAACAAATAAATTCTCACACTTCTACTCTAGGAATCCAGTGAGCAACATAGGGTACTGGAGGAGCTCAAGGAGAATGTATCGTTGTTGAACCAGATGACAACCTCCCATGCTATGCACATTCAACTATTAGGTTCTCAAATGGATCAAGTGTTGACTGAACTCTATCCGGATTTTAAAGAAGGATTGCCTGATGAAGCTGAGGCAAACCTCACCATTGAAGTATAAGTGTTAACTTGCGTCGTGCCACGACGTTAACTAAGGTGTTGTTTGGGAGGCAACCCAAAACCCCTTTAATTGCTTTTTATTTCTTGGGAAAATAATGGTGTGTTGTTTGTACAGGTTGAAGTATGAAAAGGTTCAAAAAAGTGAAGGATGGCGAGCAATAGTCCACTTGGCGAGTCGCCGTAGGGGTCGGCGAATCTGACACTTTCCGCCGTTTGACTCAAGACATCGTCAACATTGGAGTCTGTAAAACTCGGTGTGCTTTGAAAATTATTGGTGAATCACCGAGCATGTCGGCGATCACGATGGAAATTGCCGTTTGGATCCCCCCTCCCCCCCCCCCCCGGCCCCATAAACCAGAAGTCCTATAAATTTTGGTGAAAAACCTAGACAGTCGGCGTTTCGCCGAGTGAGTAGGAGAACTTGACTAATGTTGCCGAGTGGGTGAAAACTGGACGGTTTTTGCAAGCCAAAGGTTTAAAAGTTTCAACTTCATTCACTTTCCCTCACTTTTTATTGTCCAAACTCGCACCTGCACTCTAGTTTCTATATTTCTTGCACTTTTAGAGCATTTTATTGTTGAATTGTGCTCGGACTTGGATTACATTGTTGTTTAGCATTTCAATCCTCTCCTTAGCGACACAAAGCTTTGCAGAAATGGCTAGACCAAAAGTAGCTGGAAGAGATATGCCACCCTGACAAACAAGAGCGAAAAAATTTCAGGAAAAATACAAAGGCGATAAATCCTCCCAAAACAGATAATGAGGGCAAGAAACCCAGTGCAAGCAAGAAAACAAATCACCGAGACCCCATTATTCCCTCATGGAGACGTGGATTCTTCATAGCTATCCACTCCTTTCTGGCGGCTCATGATTTGGACAGTCTTAGTAAGTCAGCTGCTGCTGAATCATCTGAAGAGGCTCCGGGGACCATTATCCAATCTCAGAGTGATACATCGAGCATTGATGCCCTGACCGATGGAGCGACTGCTTAGACAGGATCCCTTATTTACCTCCCTCTCTGTCTTTCGTTATTTTTAAATCTTGGATAATTTTATTTGCATTTGAGGACAAATGCTTTTGTTGTTAATACTGCTTTCAGTGGATTTTTGAGCTTGTGGCTCCTTTTATTTTTATATTGCAAAATGATTTTGACCCTTCCGAAAATTTTTGAATTTTTCGCACATTTTCACCATCATTTATATGTTGTTGAATGTGGTTGTTCACTGGCAAATTTGAGTCTCGGTTTCGATCAATACCGATGACTTGAATAGTGCTTATAATCGAACGAACATGAATGTACGGATACGATGAGGCCAAATGAAGTTACATAGACAATATGTGGACTTTTTGCATCTCAATGTGATTAGCCATTTATCAAATTGATTCTATTGTGATTACCGTTGCACACTAGTGAAAGTATGGAGTCTTGTTTGACTTCAGTGTTGATGCCTTGTGTGATAAGCTTACCTAGAACCATGCATGACAACACCTAGAATTTTCCCTGTTGGTCTGGTTGATTAAGTAAGATTTTCTCTTGATATGATCTTAGGCAACTTCGAAGAGTGTAAACCAATTTGACATATACCTCTTTTGTGACCTACCTTGTGAGCGTGTGATTCTCTCTTGAACACCCTTTGAGCCTTACCTTTCTTTGGAAGAAACTTGATGAAAACTAGACCTCTCTTAATCCATTACCTATAACCCTCTTGAATTGTGGTTAATTGAATAGCCAACTTAGGCCAAAAGGCCTAAGTTGGGGGTGTGGTGAAAAAGAAAAAAAGGAAAGTCAAGAAGTGCAAGGAAAGTCTCATTTAACCCATGGTGTTGAGAAAAATGGAACCCCTCAATAAAAATAAAAAAAATAAAAAATAAAAAGAGAAAGAAAAAGAAAAAGAATGAAAAAGAAAGCTGTGGAATAAAGTACCAAATAAATAGGATTCCGAACAATCCATGGGTAGCGAATAATAGGATGACCTATGATGCACTAATGAAAATGATGAAAGAAAAAGGAAAGGAAGTGTTGAGAGCACCACATTTCATGAGGATAAAAGTCACTGAGCCTAAATGACCATACCTTTGCACTCAGCCCCGTTACAAACCTTGTTAAGACCTTTGTGATCTTGAGAAAGTCGAAACAAATGTTGATTGGAAAATACAGGCAAACCTATGGGTGAAAGCATGGATCGTGTTCATCTTTGTGAGTTTGAGCGTTGTATCTGATTCCTGAACTTTAAATTGATTATACCTTTGCATGTGAAAATGGGATCATCATTTGTGTGAGGGAATTCGTGGGCTTTTGTTGAGCTTGAACTTACATTTGAAGCAAGTATTGTGAGCTTGAGAATCTTTGGTAATGGTGTGTCACAGCTTGAATCTTTGAGTACACAATTGATCATTGCATAAGTAAATTGAGTCTTATTGTGTACATTCATGATTAAGTTTTGTGTAGCACCGTTTGAGACATCCTTATTGAACTGCTAAACTTGAGTTTTACTTGAGGACAAGCGAAAG
This sequence comes from Solanum raphanifolium, assembly GCA_036250405.1. Taxonomy (NCBI): domain Eukaryota; kingdom Viridiplantae; phylum Streptophyta; class Magnoliopsida; order Solanales; family Solanaceae; genus Solanum; species Solanum raphanifolium. The sequence continues at coordinate 10,614 of JAJOOE010009963.1, read as the reverse complement.
TTTAAGTTGAGGGTGTTGATGAGTCCACAAATTGGACTCATTTAGGGCTATGTTTTAATAGAAATTGTGTCCTCAAATGCTTATTTTATCTCAATATCAGATGAAAACCCTTAAGTTTCAGGTATTTGAAGTTTGAAGGAAAGCATGGACACTATGTCGCAAAAAGGAACGAAAAAGCTGAAAAGAATGAAGAAATGAAGGTCTGAGGATCGCCGAGTCCACTCGGCGAGTCACCGAAGGGTCTTACTTCACCTTTTGTTCCAATGTGCTGAGCCCTGAAGGAAAGGATAAAGTAGGCGGAAAAGGGAGCAGTAGGAGCAACGCCAAGAAGTTCCGCGAAGCAGTACCATGTCACCCAATGACCCAGAGCACAATGATGTTGAAGTCTGGTGCAAGATGGCGGAGAAGTAGACCAAAAGGCGAATTGTCGAGTTGATCGGCGATTCTGACTAACGACGTCGAATGATCCGCTGCAACACAAATCTGTGTAAACTATAAATACTAGTTAGAGTTGTAGTTTTAAGAGTCGAACAATTATTATAATTTTCATATAGAATAGTACATTTTAGTAATTTTGCTCTGAGTTTGAGAGGGTTTTGAAGACTTGAAGAAAAAGAGGGTTTCATCTCCAAGGATTTGGACTTGGGTCTCTTGGATTCTTCATTCTTGGCCGGTATCAAGACATAAATCTTCATACCCATTTGAATGCAAGCTCATTTAGGTATAAATTTCTATCTCTTGATGTGTGGCTAAAAATCCCAATTCTTGGGGCGTGATTTTGTGAATATGGGTTAGATTTGTTATTAGGTCTTGCTTAATGATAGTCTATTCGTAGTTTAATTGTGATTTCGCTTAGTGGTTGTTGATGAATTTAATGAATTTGTAGTTGCAAATACAAGTTTATATATGTGTTTTCGGCTTGCTCGATAGAGAGAACGTAAAACTAAGACCACTAGATTGATGGCCAGTGTGAGTGGGTCGACATGAAGTTTAGCTCGAGAGAGTGAACCCTAGTCTTATGTCCACACACTCAGCTCGAGATAGTGAGTGGGTTAAGGCGTAGGCTGGTCTTCATGCAGCAAGTGGGTGTCCGAGAGGAACGCATTTGAAACGGGGTAATTTGCTCGAGAGAAAGCATATTCCCCTTAAAGTTTAGCCTAGTCACAATTACTCTATGAATTTTCTATCAAAAGCATGTACCCAATAATCTAGCTTAACATGTATTCCCATCACATCCCAAGGATCCCCTCTCATTACTTAGAAACCCTTGTTTATTTTGCTATCTTTACCTTACTTGTAACAAACCCCCCATTGTTAATTGACACTCTTGTGTCTCCCCCTTTTAATTTACAATGTTTTTAATCGTTAATGTCTTTAGCTATGACTAGTAAATTTTATTTTTCTATATATTCTCAAAACCACTCTCCTGGGAGGATCCCAACCCTTGGTTGGGTTACTAAACTATTGTACGATCGTAGACACTTGCATCGGAAGTTGTGTCTTGATTACGCAAACATCAATGTCCTACTTGGCTGCCATTACTGCCGTTCACACTCATACTTCCTGTTTCAACACACAAACAAGCAAAACAAAACTAAAATTAAGTAAGTTCGACTATAACTAACAAGAACAAAACTCAACTTAACTAAAAATTCCCAATTAACACCACTCCCCGAAAGCGGCGCCATTTTGATTTCACGTATGAGGACAGTTCATCCAATACTAAGTGTCAACGATTGTTAGTCAGTAATATAACCCAACTAAGTGAGTTGGGGTCGAATCCCACAGGGAATGGTACGTATTTTAGAATCAATAGAAAAGCATGAATATGTTCAAGTCAATCATAGGTAAAAACATTTACGAATAAAAGCATATTTCAAATTTGGGGTGACACAAGTTTCAAATAACAGGGGGGTTTGATTGTATTTATCAACTACAATAGGAAATAACACGAAAATAACAAGTCAAGAGACGGGTTCTTTGGATGTGATTGGATTATGGGCTAAGGTAGACAAATGGGTAATTTCCATTGATAGTAAATAGTTGTAAATTAGTGAATAAGCTAAACTTTAGTGGGGGTAAACTTTCTCTCGAACAATTTACCCCGAATCAAATTGGTTTCTCTCGAACATCAATAAGCAGCAATTAAGGACAGCCTTCACTTTGGTCCATTCACTCTCTCAAGCTAAATGTGTGGAAAAGGGTTTAGGATTCACTCTCTCGAGCTAAACCCATGACAACCCAATACCCACAAACCATCAAATCAGTAATCTTGGTTTTAAAACCTCTTTCTCGAGCAAGCCAAAAACATGAAGGTAGAGTTGCATTTGCAACTACAACCCTTTATATTAAGCCACAATTACTGAATGAAATCACTTTTAAATAGCACTTAAACTATCAATTAACAATACCCAGCAGCTAAATCAACACATAATCACATAATCACACCCCAAGAATTGGGGTTTTATCTAGACATCATAAAAAGATAAAAATCATTACCAAATTGTGTTTCCATCAATTGTGTAAGATTAATTTCGTCTTTACAAAGGTCAATGTTAAAGAATCTCAAAAACCCACTTCCAATTTCTCAAAAATGGAAATCTTCAAATCTTCAAAGCTAAGGGAAATATTATCTCCAAACTCAGTTCTCAAACTGATTCTCCAATGAAAACTAGATAAAGTTCGAAACTATGAAAATTGATACTAAACTAAGAATTTTAAAATGTATTTATAGTTGCAAAAATTTTGCTGCGAAGGACCATTCGGCGCAATAAGTCGGGATCACCGATCCACTCGGTGATTCGCCCTTTGGTCAATTCCATCACCTTTTTACTTTGGCCTTCAGCATCTTCAAGTTCTGTAACTTTGGGAGATCTAGCACAGCATCGCGGAATCATTCGGTGACTCGCCAACTGCTCATTTCTATTCCTGACTTAATTTTCTCCTTCAGGGATTGGCACACTGGAACTTTAAGTGAGATCCTGGCTATTCGGCGACTCGCCCAATGGGTTAGGCAATCATCAGGCCTTCTTTTCTTAGTTCTTTCAATTGCCTTGTTCCTTTTTGCTCATTAGTGTCCATGCTTTGTTCCTCAATCCAAATACCTAAAAATCAAGGATTTACATCAGTTATTGGCACAAAATATTCATTTGAGGACACTAAATCTAGTAAAATAAAGCCCTAAATGAGTCCAAATCGTGTACTCATCAATGAGCATGATGTAGAGTGTTGGTGTTGCGGTAAAGAAATTGATGGTGTTTCTCTATGAGTGATCTCTTTAAATTTTTTGTTAACTTTCTATGGTTTGATGTGAGCCTTGCTATGAACATCGCAGGTACACTTTTGATATTTTCGAGATGTGCTAAATGAGTGTATTTTGGACTACCATGTGTGGTGAGGTTTTACTTGAAATCATGTATGTAGAGTCCTAGAATTTTCCATGTTAGTCCAATTGTTTGAATCTAAGTAAATGTGAGACATGATCTTGGGTAACAATTTAAAGAGGCAACCCAAATGTCCTTAATCTTTTGTGACTATCTGTGAGGGTGTGCATCCATTTCGGCATCATTTTAGCCTAACCTAATTGTTGGTAAAACCAAAAGAAAAGCCTCTTGAACCAAATTATCCCTACCTTGTCACCAAAAGTTCTTTCTAAAGCATTGTTATTTTTAAATAGCCAAATTATGCCAAAATCATAAGTTGGGGGTGTGGAAAGGAAGGAAGAATGACAATCAAGTGAAGGGCTAAGAAAGATGAAATGAGACTAACCTTTCAAAGTTGTTACAAAAAGAAGGAACCCCTCCTTATAAAAAGAGTCATTGTGATAAAAATGTTTTTGAAAAATGAAAATGAAAAAGAGAAGTGAATGATACAAAGGGGATTCCAAATAAATTGAGTGAAAAGTCAAAGTTTGAGCTCTCAAATGAAAAAGAAGGAAAAGTACTTGACAAAAGGTGATGATGATTGCAACAATGCTTTGAAAAGGTATCCCCAAGCCAAATTGACTATACATAAACCATCAGCTCCATTACAAGCCTAAAAGACCCTTCAGATCTTCCATGAACTAGGTTATGTGATGACTATAAAATATGGGCAAACTATGGGACAAAGCTTGCATGTGCTTCTCTTTTGAGAACGTGGGAGTTGCATTGATTCCTTACACCCTTGTTGATATACTTTTTGAGATCATGGAATCATTATTCATGTGAGGACAATTGAATGCATGTGTTTAAACATGTTCTTCCATTAAACAAGAAGCTAAAGTGAGCTTGAACTTTTGTTGAGACCAACTAGTCATCATTTGAAGCTTTTTTTTATCATGATTTAGTAAATTATGATTTTGAGAGTAGTCTTGTTATGGCACTTGCATGTTCGCTCTCATTGAATACTATGGTAGACACCATTATTGAGCTAATTGTGTTCTTGATTTACTTGAGGACAAGTAAAAGTTTAATTTGGGGGTGTTGATGAGTAGTGGTTTGCATTCATTTGAGGTTTGTTTAGCTCAATAATTAGTGTCATCAATGCCTAATTTTGTCCTATTTTGATAAAATATTGATGATTTACAGCTAAGAAGGCAAATGGATAAGGCAAGGATTGATGTTTGAAAAAATGGCAAAAAATGCAAAAGGATGTGCAAACCATATATTATTGACCGCTTAATAGAAGGGCGGATCTCTAACTAAGCACGACTTCGCCCAAAATGATAGTGCATACTACTTGTATCTATCAAATCAGGTCGGTGGATTACAGTAGAGAAGATGATGCACCAAATGAGAAAGGCAGCCTTGATAAACATTGCCTAAAATGACAGTGTGAAATGAAAAGGGTGACTACTGGAAAGGCAAATGAAGGTGGTACTCGGCGATTCGCCGAACGTGAAAGGTTGACTCAATTGAGTTTTCCAACAGAGGTCCAAACATCTGAAGCCTAGAGAATGAAAAGGTGAGCAGAGGAACAAGAGGCGATTCGCCAAACAAGCTCAGTGAGCCTAACTAATGTCGTTGATTGAGTCGCGTGTTAGGTTTTGGGCCAGAATTTGGAAATTTTAAATAACAAAAAGGAGAGAGAAATCATATTATATCAAAGTGTGTACGAAGAGTTCTGAATTAGAGTTTAGAGAGAGAACAATTTTCCCTTGTGAAGAACACTTTCTAGGTTTCGGAGTTTGACAACTTTGTGTTTGTAATTGATAAATTGAAGTTGAATCCAAAGTGTCTTACTTGTAATTTCTTAATTTCATGTCACCCATGGTTGCTTTCGTGAAATTTATATTTTCTTTGATTTTTCTGATGGGTGGCTAAAACCCTAATATCTAGGGGTGCAATTATGGGATTTGGTGTTGATTTAATGTAGTGGGTATTGTGCTATACTCTCTTTTTTGCTTTTCCTCAGACATGAATTTGATCTAATTAGCATGGGGTTAATTTATGAGTTAAGGTTGCAAACTTAATTCCTACTTCCGATCTCCTGTCGATGCTCAAAAGAGATTGTTTGGAGTGAGTAAGTAGTCTGATACTAGCAATTTAGGTTTGATGTCTATAACTTGCTTGAAATAGAGGTTATGAGTCGAATCTATTTCCCCTATTCTTGAAAAAAAGAATAGAGTAAGGTATTGTGTTGTTTAGATCGGCATTGAGATGAGACCGAAAGGAGATTCTATGCATAAATGCTTTGTGATTGAAAGATTATTAGAATCAATGAGGTTGAATTAGCTTATTTATGAATGTTCATCAATAACGAGCAACACAATTACCCCTATGTGACATCAATTTCCAATCTCTGCACCCCTATATTGCTTGTTAACTCTTGAGTTGTTCAATATTTTAGTTTAATTGTGATAATTGATAACCAAACCTTTTTATTAAATTGATGGAATTATCACCCACTTGCTCTTACTATTACAAATGAGCGATCTTAAAATCCAAATTTCTTGATAGGAATTATCCACGATATACGATTCCCTGTGGAATTCGACCCCGAATCTTCATTGGATTTTTATTGACTACAATCGTTGTCCCTTTTAATTAGTTTTAACGAGGACATTTGAGAGTTATCACAACTACCAATGTTTTGACCAGCTTTAATAGATAATAATATGAATAACATTTTTTGAGATATTAGAATCATTTTTCCTACATTTCATTGGGCTAGTCCATCAATTTGGATTACAAATTATGAGCCGACTTTGCTAAGCCTAATGTAATCTCATCCTAGAGGCCCAGCTTAGTGTCACATGTCAAATGGTGTGGCATGCCAAGTCTAATGAAGAATTCAATAAGATCATGTCATGTGTAAAAATTACCTGGAATGTCACTAAAATCTGATTAGCCAGAGGAAGCATGTCACGCCCCGAGCCTACACCCTGGGCGGGATCGGCACTCGGAGACCATCGATGGCCCCAAGTGAACCCTTGGCCTGGCTTTCTTAACTCAGCGGAAACCTAACTCAACAGAATAACTTAATGCCATGCAAAGACATAAAACAACTTAACTGATGATATCTGGCCCAAAAGGGCAAATCGAGTCTCAAAATAGAATATTTACATATATACATAGATGAGAGACTCAATACTAACTGACTGACTGTCTATGAAGCCTCTAAAATACTAAGATGGATGTTGGGACAGACCCCGCAACATCCTAATAAAACAAAACTAGGAACACAAAATATCTGAGTCCTCCAGAAAGTAAGGAGGCTCACCACTGACTCTGGAGTGCTCGACTAGATCAACGGCGTGCAAGATGCTGATCCGAGGTACCTATGTTTGCATCGTCATAAGATGCAGGCTAACTGGCATCAATACATGGACTATACGAGTATGCGAGCTGGAAAACTAAACCACAACTTAAGCTTGAAAAGAGTATAAGGGAACACTTACCTTTGCTCTGTTCAACTCATGAATAACTGAACCCAATATATAAAGCAATAAGACACATGTAATATATAAAGCTTGAAAAACTCTTAAAACATGACATAAAAATCATATTTATAATATCATGAAAATACCATGCTTCCTCTCAAGGTCTACTTGTGCAATGTATGAATGAAGTCCCATACCCCCATCCATACTAAGCAGAACCCTCGAGGAACCAAGCTCTTTTACTGTGGGAGCTTCTCTAACCGACAAACCACCACTATAAATCTGAGTGGTGATACAACATTTTACCTCACGTTGCCCAAGGACCATCCTATACCTTGCCGTGATATAGGAAGCTAACTTTACTAAGTGGATCCACTAGCTTAACTTTACGGGTTCATCTAAAAAGTATGACCCGTTAACTCCCATGTTGGCTACATGAGTTGAGTTTAATATGAACTCGCGTCCCCAATTCGGTGCTCGATACTACCCCCAAAATGCTTTTATCTCATAAGTGTTTTAAACACATCTTTCTTTAAATTAGATAATTACTCAAAATCTAGCCCAAAGGCTCTCTTGGAAACGATGTTCCTTTTTCTTGAAAACTAGCCCTCAGGCTCTTTTGGAAATCATATTCCCTTTCTTACTCAAATGTAAAATCATTTAGAAACTTCTTCGGGAATACATAGTTCCCTAATAGCTTTTGAGAAATGAACTCAACTTAAACTCTTGTCTTGACTTGAAACTTGAGACTCTTACTTAGCTTGAAACTCTAAGTTCTTTGCTTGACTTGAAACTTGAGTCTTAAAAATGAAGTTAAAACGTTCAATAAAGACTCTTGAACAACGTTGAGAACTTGCTTGACTTACTTCTTAACTCTTGAACTTAACTCTTGAACTCGGTGTAGGATTTCTGGCGACTATGTGTTGTTTTCAACTTCTCTTGAATCACTTTCACCTTCTCCATAGCCTGGTGAACTAAATCTGGTCCTATCAACTGTGCTTCACCAACTTTGAACCATCCAATAGGAGATCTACATCTTCTCCCATAAAGAGCTTCGTATGGAGCCATCTGGATGCTAGGGTGATAACTGTTGTTGTAGGCAAACTCAATGAGAGGTAGGTAATCATCCCAACTCCCTTTGAAATCGATTACACAAGCCCTCAACATATCTTCTAGAGTCTGAATAGTGCGCTCTGCTTGCCCATCAGTCTGAGGATGAAAGGCAGTACTTAAGTTCAACTTGGAACCCAAGCCCTTCCGAAAAGATTTCCAGAACTGTGCAGTAAACTGTGCACCTCTATCTGAGATAATGGAAATTTGGACTCCATGAAGTCTCACTATCTCTTGAATATACAACTTGGCATAATCTTATGCTGAATGGGTAGTCTTTACCGGTAGAAAATGAGCTGACTTTGTCATTCTGTCGACAATCACCCAAATAGAATCATGCTGTCTGCGAGACTTTGGCAACCCTGTGATGAAATCCATATTGATCATCTCCTACTTCCATTCCGGAAGTTCTATCCTCTGAGCTAAACCACCGGGCCTTTGGTGTTCAACCTTCACTTGTTGGCAATTTGGACACTTAGCAACAAACTCTGCAATGCCCTTCTTCATGCCATTCCACCAATACACTTCTCTCAAGTCACGATACATCTTCGTGGAACCCGGATGAATGAAATATCTGGAGCTACGAGCTTCCTCCATGATCCTCTCTTGGAGTCCATCCACCATAGGTACACACAATCTTCCTTGATATCTCAATGCACCATCTCCCCCTTGTTCGAAAGATAATACTTTTTGCTTTTGAACATTTGCCTTTAACTCAAGCAAAATGGGATCTTGGTCTTGTTTCTCTTTCACTTCTGATACTAGTGATGACTCGGCCCCATTCGCCACTGCTACTCCACCTTCTGCGGAATCTATAAGTCTGACTCCCAGGCACGCCAGTCTGTGCACATCTTTTGCTAACTCTCTTTTTACTTCTTCAATATGGGTAGTGCTACCCATAGACAACCTGCTTAAAGCATCAGCAACAATATTAGCCTTACCTGGGTGGTAAAGAATACTCAGGTCATAATCCTTAAGTAATTCTAACCACCTCCTCTGTCTAAGATTAAGCTCCTTCTGAGTGAACACATATTGAAGACTCTTGTGATCAGTAAATACATCAACATGCATACCATACAAGTAATGACGCCAAATCTTCAAACCGAACACTACCGCAGCCAACTCTAAGTCATGGGTTGGGTAGTTCTTCTCATGAACTTTCAACTGTCTGGAGCCATAAGATATAACCTTGCCATTCTGCATTAAGACACAACCCAAACCACCTCTAGATGCATCACAATACACCACAAAACCTTGAGTACCTTCTGGTAACGACAAGACTGGAGCTGTAATCAATCTCCTTTTCAATTCCTGAAAACTTTTTCTCACAAGCTTCAGACCATTGAAATTTCACTGTCTTTTGAGTCAACTTTGTCAAAGGAGATGCAATAGATGAGAACCCCTCAATAAACCTTCTATAATAACCTGCTAAACCCAAGAAACTCCTAATGTCAGTTGGAGATATGGGTCTAGGCCAATTCTGCACTGCCTCAATTTTTCGAGTATCAACTTTAATTCCATCACCGGACACAATGTGGCCTAGGAATGCCACAGACTCAAGCCAAAACTCACACTTAGAGAACTTGGCATACAACTCCCTATCTTTCAAAGTCTGAAGAACTATTCTCAGATGACTAGCATGATCTTCTTCATTCCTTGAATAGATTAGTATGTCATCAATAAAGACAATAACAAACATATCTAAATAAGGTTTGAAGACTCTATTCATCAAGTCCATTAAAGTAGCCGGTGCATTGGTCAACCCAAAGGACATAACTAAAAACTCATAATGACCATATCTGGTTCTGAAAGTTGTCTTTGGAATGTCACATTGCCTTACTCTTAACTGATGATATCCTGATCTGAGATCAATCTTCGAAAAACAAGAGGCACCCTGAAGCTGATCGAAAAGATCATCAATCCTCGGAAGAGGGTACTTATTCTTGATGGTAACCTTGTTAAACTGGCGGTAGTATATACACATCCTAAGGGAACTATCTTTCTTTCTCACAAACAAGACCTGAGCACCCCAAGGTGAGACACTCGGTGGAATGAAACCTTTTTCTAAGAGATCTTTCAACTACTCTTTCAACTCTGCTGGTGCCATTCTATATGGCGGAATAGAGATAGGACGAGTATCTGGAATGAGATCTATGCCGAAATCTATTTCTCTCTCAGGAGGAATTCCGGGTAGATCATCTGGAAAAACTTCTGGAAACTCTCTTACTATAGGAACTGACTGAATAGGAGGTATCTCAACACTAGAGTCATTAACTCGGACTAATTGATAGATATAACGCTTCGAAACAAACTTTCTCGCCTTAAGGTACGAAATAAAACGACCCTTAGGCACTGCTGAACTACTACTCCACTCTAAGACTGGCTCATTCGGAAACTGAAACTTGACTGCTCGAGTACTACAATCTATCGATGCATAACAAGCATGGAGCCAATCCATACCTAAAATGACATCGAAATCTACCATGTCTAACTCAACCAAATCAGCCATGGTGCTCTTGTGATTGATGGAAACAGGACAATCAAGATATACTCTTTCTGCTAATATAGAATCCCCAACAGGTGTAGAAACACAAAAGGGTTCACAAAGTCTTTCAGGAAGAACATCAAACTTATTTGCAACA
>JAJOOE010009962.1:0-31414 GCA_036250405.1 Solanum raphanifolium | reverse complement strand
ATATTTGCTAAATCACACCCCAAGAATGGGGTTTTTAGCCACACATCAAGAAATAACAAAATACACCTAAAATGATACTAAAATCAAATGGGTATAAGGAATTAAACCTTGATTTAAGCAAAGGAAGAAGAATGGAGAAGACCCACTTGGGGAAGATGAAATCCTTCTTTCTTCAGGTCTCCCAAAAACCCTCTCCAAACTTGAGAGAAAATATCCCAAAAAGTACTATTCTATTCTGGAAATTAAAATAAATGTTTGACTCTTAAAAATTAATAACAAGTTTAGTATTTATAGATTTCAAAAAATAGTACTGGCGGATCTTTCGGCGAGGTTAATCGAAATTTTCGATTAACTCGACGATTCGCCCTTTGGTGTAGTTCGTCGCCGTCTTGCACCAGCCTTCAGTATCGCCGTGCTCTGTGTCATTGGGTGACCTAGTACTACTTCATAGAATTATTCGGTGAAACCCCGACTACTCCTTTCATCGCCTTTTTGATCCTGCTCCTTTAAGGCTTCGCGTACCGGAACAAAGGGATGAGTGCGTCCCTTCGGTGAATCAGAAAGTGTGATTGGCGATGCTCAGGCTTTAGATTCTTCATTCTTTTCACCCTTTTTGTTCCTTTTTACACCTAAGTGTCCATGCTTCCACTAAAATTTCAAATACCTGAAACTTAAATAGATTTCATCAGATATTGAGAAAAACTATGCATTTGAGGACACTATTCCTATCAAAATAAAGCCCTAAATGAGTCCAATTTGTGGACTCATCAATATTGTTATTGAGTAATTTAAAGTGTGTTTCATTGTAATTATGTTGGGTCTATGAATCCATAGGAGTTTGAGGGGAATCGTTCGATTCTAGAGGAGTTAGACATGAAATTGAAGCGAGGAAATTTGTCGAAATCTGGGTAGGGCATGAGGCACCGTGCTACTCAGTACGCCCCAATTAGTGTTCTATAGTGTGGGTCTTGGTGCACCGTGCCACTCAGTGCCCCCTAAATCACTTTCAGTAGTTCAAGGGCTGGCACCCCACGCTACTCAGTGCGCCCCAAACCACCGCCAACCAGTGCACCAGGGTCGCCAGGTCCTCTACCCTTTTGACCTTCTTTCCGTCTGAGTTCTTTTAAAGTTTACCTTCAGTCCCTATTGATTCTAAATACTCTAAACTACATCTAAATATCAAGAGATCATTCATAACATGAATCATAACCCTTGAATTCATAATTTAAATTTAAGGTAGTGTTAAGAGTAAATTCTTGAGAGTTCTTAAGAGTCTTTTTGAGAAATCTTTTACAACCTTTAAAACTTGTTTTAAAGACTTGAGTACTTGATATGAGGAAGAGTAGAGTTGAGTTTTATTTTTTTAAAATGAATATATGGGAACTAAGTATTCCCAAGAATAAATGTTTTTACATTTAAAATGAGCGGAAACACCGATTTCCGAAGGAGTTTATGAGGAGTTTTAGGTACTATCTCTTTTCAGAGAAAGCTTTTGAGTAATAATCTCAAAGTTAAGGATGAGGAAACATTTTTAAACATATTAGCTAAGTCATATTTTGGGAGTAGTATTGAGCACCCATATGGAGACGAGTTCAGATAACTCAAAGTCCTCATAAACCATGTAGCCAATGTGGGTAGAAAGGGTCATACTTTTTAGATGATTCCTTATTGCTTTTTAAGCATAGCATAGTGGATCCAATTAGTTGAGGATTTCTATACCCTGGCAAGGTATAGACAGTTCTGGCAGCGTGGACGAGACGTTGTATCATCACATAGCTCATAGTGATGGTTATTAGTTAGAGAATCTCCCAAACATAGTTATTTTGTATCTTTACATACAAACTGCGTTATTATTGTATTTTTTAATACATTGAGTAGTCATCTACTATTTTAAAAAGCTTTTCTTGAGTTGAGGTTGAGTTGAGTTGAGACGAGATAAGTTGTTTCTCCGGTTCCAGTTCAAGCTTAAGTCATGTTTAAGATTTCCCCCGTACATTCTCGTACATTCCATGTAATGATGCCATTTGGCCTGCATCTTTTATGACGCAGATACAGGTAACCAGGATCATTAACTAATGCTTCATTGATCCGGTCAAGTTCCAAATTTGTTTGGTGAGCCTTCTTGCTTATAGAGCATCTCTTAAATATTTCTATCATGTTATTTCAGTTTTGTTAGAATGATCGGGGGTCTTGTCCCAACATCCCTCATAGTACTAGAGGCTTCATAGATAGATAGACAGTAGTTCATGAGTCTATTCATTTTCAGATGTTAATGTTCTAGACTTTGAGTCACCTCTTTGGCTAGTAAATGTTTTATATCTAAAATATTCTGAGTTTACTTTTGAGACAGTTGAGTAAAGTTTATCTTTTGAGTTTATTCTATGTTGAGTAAGTCTTCCGCTGAGAGTTGAGCCAGACCAAGGGTTTGCTTGGGGCCATCCATGGTTCTCGAGTGACGGCCATGTTCAAGGTGTAGGCTCGAGGCGTGACAAACTTAGTATCAGAGCACAAAGTTCAAGAGTCCTAGGGTGTCTATGAAGCAGTGTCTATAGAGTCCTAGTTATCGGTGTGAAGCGCACCACATCTATAATTAGGAGGCTGCGACATTTAGGAACTATCTCACTTTTTTCATACTCTTTTCGTGCGATAGATTTCAAATCTATAAAGTTTCTTTCTAATTCATGCTTTCACGTATCTTTTAGATCATGCCTCCACGAAGAGCTATCTGAGGTCGTTCTGCTAGAAGAAATGTTGATCCACAAGATCAAGGGGTCCCCAATGCACCAGAAGTGCAACCCCAAAGAGAGGTCACTAATGCTGAGTTTCGGGATGCTATCTAGATGTTGAGTCAAGTTGTGACCAACCAAGCTAGGCAACAAAGAGGGAATTGGCCGGATGTGGCTGATACATCCAGAATCTGTGAGTTCTTAAGGATGAATCCTCCAGATTTCACCAGTTCAAGTGTCACTGAGGATCTGGAAAACTTTGTGGAAGAGTTGCAAAAAATGTTTGAGGTCATGCATGTTGTTGATGCTGAGCGAGTGGAACTAGCTGCATACCAACTGACAGGTGTTGCTAGAGTATGCTACGATCAATGGAAGAAGAGTAGAGCTGAGGGTGCACTAATTGTGAGTTGGGCTGTGTTCAAAGAAGCCTTCATGGGGCGTTTCTTTCCCCATGAACTAAGAGAGGCAAAGGTAAGATAATTCCCAACTCTTAAGCAGGAATCCATGAGTGTGCATGAGTACAACCTTAAGTTTACCCTACTTTACCGCTATGTTACGTTGATGGTTGCTGATATGAGGAGCATGATGAGTTTGTTTGTTTCTGGGATGTCTCGTATGTCAAGCAAATACGGTAAGGTTGCGATATTAAGATGGGACATGGACATAGCAAGGCTTATGATCCATGTGCAGCAGGTTAAGGAAGATAAGCTAAGAGATAGAGAAGAGTTCCGGAACAAGAAGGCTAAGACAACATGAAATGAGTCCGGGCAGTAGAAGAGTAATGCGAACTGGTAATCTTTTCAACAAAAGCAAAATGGACCTACTCCATCATCTGCTAGTGCACCTGCACCAAGGAACATAGGTGAGTTTAAGAATTAGAAATCTCAGAATTTTAGAGCTAGACTTGTATAGTCTCAAGGTAGTGTGGCACAAGGAGGTAATGGGACTCATGCATGCGCTTAGTGTGGTAGGAACCACCCATGAACATGTCATGATTGCTCCACTGGTTTCTTCAAGTGTGGTCATAATGGCCACTTCATGAGAGAGTGCCCAAAGAACATGAGGGAGGTGGTAATGGGGGCAATAGAGCCCAATCTTCTTCACCGGTTCCACCAGAAAAAGCTACACTTAGAGGAGCTACTTCAGGAACAGGCGGAGGAGCAAACCTTCTGTATGCTATTACTAGTCGCCAAGAGCAAGATAATTCACTTGATGTTGTCACTGGTATGATCAAAGTCTTTACTTTTGATGTTTATGCATTGATCGATCTAGGTGTGTGTCTATATTTTGAGACTCCTTATGTTGCTATGAATTTTGATATCCTTCCTGAGCAACTTCTTGAGGCCTTCAGTGTTTCTACACATGTTGGTGAGTCTATTATAGCTGAGAGAGTTTATTGTGATTATACCATTTCTGTCAATCACAAGGACACCATGGTTAACTTAGTTGAGCTAAATATGGTGGACTTTGATGTTATTCTAGGTATGGACTAGCTTCATGCCTGTTATGCCTCGGTTGATTATAGAACTCGAGTAGTTAAGTTCAAGTTTCCTAATGAGCCAGTTATAGAGTGGAGGAGTCGTTCAGCAGTGCCTAAGGGTTGTTTTATTTCGTACCTTAAGACGAGGAAGTTAGTTTCCAAGGGGTACATCTATCACTTAGTCCGAGTTAATGACTCTAGTGTTGAGACACCACCTATTCAATTAGTTCCAGTAGTGAATGAGTTTCCAGAGGTCATTTCAGATGATCTTTCCGGAGTCCCTCCTAAGAGAGAAATAGTCTTTGGTATATATATTCTTCCTGATACTCGTCCTATCTCTATTCCGCCATATAGAATGGCTCCAACTGAGTTGATATAGTTAAAAAAACAATTGAAGGACCTTCTTGAGAAAGGTTTCATTCGACCAAGTGTCTCAACTTGGGGCGCTCCGGTCTTATTTGTGAGAAAGAAGGATGATTCTCTTTGGATGTGTATTGATTACCGCCAATTGAACATGGTTACTATCAAGAATAAGTATCCCCTTCTGAGGATTAATAATCTTTTCTATCAACTTCGGGGTGCCACCTGTTTTTCTAAGATAGACATCAGATCTGGCTATCATCAATTGAGACTAAGAGAAAACGATATTCCAAAGATTCCATTCAGGACCCGCTATGGTCATTATGAGTTCATAGTCATGTCTTTTAGTTTAACTAATGCTCCTTCAGCGTTCATGGATCTTATGAACAAAGTGTTTAAGCCTTATCTAGATATGTTTGTTATCGTATTCATCGATGACATTCTGATTTATCTGAGGAATGAGGAGGATCATGCTAGTCACCTCAGAGTAGTTCTTCAAACTCTCAGGGATACAAAGTTGTATGCTAAATTCTCTAAGTGTGAATTTGGGCTTGAGCTTGTGGAATTCTTAGGCCGCATTGTTTGTGGTGATGGGATTCGAGTTGACACTCAGAAGATTGAGGTAGTGCAGTCCTGACCTAGACCCACATCTCCAACTGAAATTAGAAGTTTCTTGGGATTGGTTAGATATTATAGGAGGTTTGTTGAGGGATTCTCATCTATTTAATCCCCATTGACTAAGTTAACTCAGAAAATAGTTAAGTTTCAATGGTCTGAAGCTTGTAAGAAAATCTTTCAGGAATTGAAAACTAGGTTGATTACTGACCCAGTGTTGACCTTACTAGAAGGTACGCAAGGTTTTGTTGTGTATTGTGATGCGTCCAGAGTTGGACTGGGTTGTGTATTGATGCAGAATGACAAAGTTATAGCTTATGCCTCCAGACAACTTAAGATTCATGAAAGGAACTACCCAACCCATGATCTAGAGTTAGCTGATGTAATGTTCACTTAGAAAATATAACTTCACTATCTTTATGGTGTTCATGTGGATGTGTTCACCGATCACAAGAATCTTCAGTATGTATTCAGTATGAAAGAGCTTAATCTCAGACATAGAAGGTGGTTGGAGTTACTCAAGGATTATGACATGAGTATTTTTTATCACCCACGTAAGGCTAATGTTGTTGCGGATGCTTTAAGAAGGTTATCTATGGGTAGTACTTCCCATGTTGAGGCAGGTAAGAAAGATTTAGCAAGAGATGTGCACAGATTTGTATGATTAGGAGTCCGGTTAATAGATTCCAATGAAGGAGGAGTCGTGGTGGTGAATGGGGCTGAATCATCATTAGTGTCTGAAGTGAAAGAGAAACAAGACCAAGATCCTATTTTGCTTGAATTAAAGGCAAATGTTCATAAACAAAAAGTGTTGTCTTTTGAAAAAGGGGGAGATGGTGTATTGAGGTATCAAGGTAGATTGTGTGTACCAAATGTGGATGAAATCCAAGAGAGGATCATGGAGGAAACTCATAGCTCCAGATATTCTATCCATCCTGGCTCCACAAAGATATATTGTGACTTGAGAGAAGTCTATTAGTGGAGTAGTATGAAGAAGTGTATTGCAAAGTTTGTTGCTAAGTGCTTGAATTTCCAACAAGTCAAGGTAGAGCACCAGAGGCCCGGTGGTATGGCTCAGAACATAGATCTTCCGGAATGGAAGTGGGAGATGATCAATATGGATTTCATTATAGATGGCACCAGAGGCAGCATGCTTCAATTTGGGTGATTGTAGATCGAATGACTAAATCATCCCATTTCTTACTAGTAAAGACTACATTTACAGCAGAGGATTATGCCAAGTTATATATTCAAGAGATATTCAGACTTCATGGAGTTTCGGTGTCTATCATTTCAGATGGAGGTGTGCAATTCACCACACAATTTTGGAGGTCTTTCCAGAAAGGTTTGGGTTCCAAGATAAATTTGAGTACTGCTTTTCATCCTTAGATTAATGATCAAGCAGAGCATAGGATTCATACTTTAGAGGATATGTTGTGGGAGTGTGTGATCGATTTCAAGGGTAGTTGGGATGATCACTTACCTCTAATAGAGTTTGCTTACAACAACAGCTATCACTCTAGAATCCAAATGGCTCACTATGAGGCTCTTTATGGGAGAAGATATAGATCTCCTATTGGATGGTTTGAGGTTGGTGAGGCTAGGTTGATAGGACCAGACTTGGTTCATCAAGCTATGGAGAAAGTGAAGACTTTTCAAGAAAGGTTAAAAACAATGTAGAGTCGTCAGAAATCCCATATAGATGGTAGGAGAAGAGACTTGGATTTTAAGGTGGATGATTGGGTTTATTTGAAGGTTTCACCCATGTAGTGTGTTATGAGGTTTGGCAAGAAGGGGAAGCTTAGTCCCCGGTATATTGGTCCTTAGAGGATATCCAAGAGGATTGACAATGTAACCTACGAGTTGGAGCTACCGTCAGTGTTAGCAACAGTCCATCCGATGTTTCACATTTCTATGTTGAAGAAGTGTATAAGGGATCCTTCACTTACAATACTGACTGTAAATATTGGTATTAAGAACAACCTATCTTATGAGGAGATTCCCGTTGAGATACATGATCGTCAGGTTTCAAGTTGAGAACCAAAGAGGTTGCAACAATCAAGGTTTTATGGAGGAACCAGTTTGTTGAGGAAGCTACTTGGGAGGCTGAGGAGGATATGAAGAAGATTTACCCACATCTCATTGAGCCCGGAGAAATTCCCAATCAAGGTACTAATTCTTTTCTTGGTACTTTTTAAGTTGAAATGTTGTGTTAAATTGCATGTTGGATGTAAGAGCTGGGTGTTAGATGTTGCCATCGCTAGTCTACTTGGAGTGATCTCATTCGGGGACGAATGTTCCCAAGGGGGAGATATTGTAACATCCGCCTTAGAAAGAGCTAAATTTATAAAGAATTAATTTGGAAAGAGCCAAATCTGAAATTTTACAAGTTATGCTTAAGTTGTGAGTTTTGGGTCAACTTCAAACGACCATAACTTTCAATACATAATTAGTTACGTGGCCCATGAGATATCAAATAAAAGGCCTTGGAATTCTCTTTCCAACGCCATGAAGTTTGTTAAATTTCAAGCTCGTATGAAGGAGATATGCTAGTTTGAAATCGGCCTGTCCAATTAAGGAAAGTTACCCGAATTAGTGAGGGGTACTTTGGTCTTTTCCTTACCCAATCAGATTCAAAATGATTTTTAGTAATATTTTGGGGTCAAATCTGATTTGGTTCAGTTTTACAATCCTAATTTACAGTTAGGGTTTTGAGAGGGGTTCAAGAAGAGGAAAATAGGAGAAAAGGAAGAAACAAACAAGATCTCTTGCGAATTGAGGATTTGTTTTGCCAAATCGAGGTATGTAACTTTTTATTGTGTTGGGTTCATTCAAGCACACACCAATCATGATTTTACATATTTGAATTTCATCCATAATATTGAGTATATTTGAGTTCTTGATGAGTTCTTGAAGTTTGTGATCAATTCTTTAAGTATAAGGTTTTGTTGAGTTCTTGCGATGAGGATCTTGTGTTTGAGTATTTTTCTTGAGTAATTTAGAGTGAGTTTCGTTGTAATTATGTTGGGTCTATGAATCCATAGGATTTTTAGGGGAATAGTTCGATTCTAGAGGAGTTAGACATGAAATTGAATTAAGAAAATTCGTCGAAATCTGGGCAGGGGCATGGGGTGCCGTGCCACTCAGTGCTCCCCAATTAGTGTTCTGTAGTTTGGGGCCTGGCACACCGCTCCACTTAGTGCGCCCCAAACCACCTTCAGTAGTTCTAGGGCTAGCGCCCCATGCCACTCAGTGTGCCAGGGTCGCCAGGTCCCCTACCCTTCCGACCTTTTTTCTGTCTGAGTTCTTTTAAAGTGTACCTTCCCTCCCTATTAATTCTAACTACTATAAACTACATCTAAACATCGAGAGATTATTCATAACATGAATCATAACCATTGAATTAATAATTCAATTTCATGGTAGAGTTAAGAGTTAAGTCTTGAGAGTTCTTTCGAGTCTTTTTGAGAATTCTTTTACAACCTTTTCAACTTGTTTTAACGACTTGAGTACTTGAGTTGAGGAAGAGTAAAGTTGAGTTTCATTTTTTAAAACTAAATATATGAGAACAAAGTATTCCCAAGATAGAAAAATTTACATTTAAAATGAAGGGAAAGACCGATTTCCAATGGAGTTCATGAGGAGTTTTAAGTACTATCTCTTCTCAGAGAAATCTTTTGAGTAGTAATCTCAAAGTTAAGGATGAGGAAACGTTTTTAAACATATGAGCAAAGTCATATTTTGGGAGTAGTATTGAACACCGATATGGGGATGAGTTCAGATAACTCAAAGTCCTCATAAACCATGTAACCAACGTGGGTAGAAAGGGTCATACTTTTTAGATGATTTTTTTATTGCTTTTTAAGCATCGCTTAGTGGATCCACTTAGTTGAGGAGTTCTATATCCCGGTGAGGTATAAGATAGTTCTGGCAGCGTGGACGAGACTGTAACGACCTAGGGGAGGTACACCCTAGATGTAACATAGCGTATAGGACCCTAAGAGGCCCCATACAAGCCACTTAGAATTCAAAATATAAGCAATAGAACAATAGAGGCAAGGGCAACATTTCAAGTCCAAAAGTTTTATCGAAGTAAAAACGAAAGTTTAAAACACTTGTCTCATTAGCCATCTAGTACAATAGAATGAAATTGGGCCTAGCCCATACATCATGTAAAAAACAAAAATATAAGAAGTAACTAAGAACAATGAAAGTCCATCCTCGAAGCATGAGGACTCACCAAAGCTCGAGAACCTCGTAATCAACCACTAGCCACAAAATTAGGAACCCAGATTGTCGGACCCTACATTTAGGGAAATGTAGGCAAGAGTATGCTTTAGTACAAAACAATGTACCAAGTATGATATCTATGCATAAAACATTTAAATCATTCTAAAAGAGGACATTTCATGACATACAATTGACCAAGCTAAAACATGATATAAAAGGGTTAGAAAACATAAGCATAAAACATGGTCAATGCAAGCTAACATCACTGAAAGTCTTTGAACACATATGAGATACTTCTTGATGTAACCTTAATTCATTATTATTGTGGGAAGTAGCCTTAATAGACATAGTGACCATGTGAGATATAACATGATCCCCGATGTCTCCCACACCGAAATGGAGTTGTCCTACTTTCCAAGGTAGAACCATGATCTTCTAGCTCAAGTGGATCCCCTAACTAATGTCTATCTAGACAATCATCATATGGGGGCACTGATACGTCCAAACTTACACCACAATTAAGAGATATAAATGGTCGAAGTCAATTTATAGAACTCAACGTTAGTTGAGGCCGATCCCACAGATAATTTCTTTACAGAAATTATTTCACTATCACGTTTTACTCAAATGTCGTTATTATTTTCTAAAGAAACAATTACGGAAAGTAAAATGGGTTTAGTTGTGATGTTTTAGTAACTAAGATTTGTAATCAAAATCCAGATTAACAATTAACAGAGTTTTCAGTTCTCAAGTTGTTTCGATGATTAAAAGAAACCAGGATTGTATTCCCCATAACGTTACACCTAATGTTCTTCCATAGTTGAATTTCAGGCAATTTATCTCTACAAAATACATATGAGTTAGATATATCTGATACTTCTCAGTCTAATCAGATAATGTTCACTCAAGTCCTTTCGGTCCCAAAGTGTTACTAGTTTTTCCCTCGTTTACAATGGTGTTAAAGTTCTTTTCTCTCAAACTCAAACTTTGACTCCATTTCTTCAAGTTAATTTAGCTTTTTCCTAACTATTACTTTTCTCTCGAACAAATAATAGATACAGGCTCACTGCAATGCATGCACTCATCAGAATACGTTAATAATGAAAGCTAGATTATAATTTTTTAAACTTAAATTGCCTATCACTCGTGTTACGGAATTACAATTAGATTCATGTCATACATCCCACAATCCCAGTTGTGGTATTTAGCCATTCATGATTTCATGTAAACATTCAGAAATATAAGATGAAAACAGGTTGAGAAGGTACTTACGAGAATAAGCAAATCAACAAGCTACTTTGATAATTCAAGAACCAGAAATCCAAACTTCAAACTTAATTCAATGTTAAAGTCGAAAATAAAAAACTGAGAATAATGGAAACTTCTTTGTCGTTCAAGGTTAGACGAGATAAAACATAAAAAACGACCTAATCAATTCAAATAAAGTGTTTTAAAAAGATTCCTACTCGAAGTAGGATTGAACTTTCGGACACTTCACGGCCACTTTTATGACCCGTCAAGGGCCCTTCATGGTCTTCACTTGGAGTCACCCAAAACAGGCTTTTCAAGACCTGTACACTGTATTATCACCATAGACACTACCACGACTCGTGACAATGATCCGTGTAGTTGTCCGTGGTCTTCATTTGATGAATTCCTTCTTAAACTTTCCAATACCCCTTCACTGAGTCATTACCACGGGCACTACCATGACTCGTGACAATGACCACGATTCGTGTAGTTGTTCGTGGTCTTCACTTGGTCAATTCCTTTTTCAACTTTTCCTTGCCCATTCACTGGCTCACTTTCACAATTGGCACCACAGACCGTTATGAGGACCACAGTCTGTGAGGTTGGCCATGTTATTTACTTGGTCCAACCTAATCTCAACTCCTCCAAGCCTTCATACTGGAAATGCTTCACGACCTGCACCACAATTCTTGACAAGGACCACGACCCGTCTAGGTGCTCATGATCTTCACTTGATCACCATCATCTTCTGCTTCTTTTTCAATATTTCCACACAAGCAAGAATCTGTCTACACATTCAACAAACACATCAAAAGCATACAAAAATACACTCAATTCTAGTATTAATCCTTAGTTTTCAGGCATCAAATATGCCAAGATTTCATGGCATATCAACACCTTTAACTTAGAACCATTACTTGTCCTCAAGTGATGAGAAAGCAATACATTCAGTCCTCAAATTATTCAAACACTTTTGAAACCACGCAGCAGCCATCTCAAACACAATTTGTATCCAAAACCATGAATCTAACATGCAAGGATCAATCTATGATATCTCATTACTCACAGTCGATCATGCTTATGCCTGTGAATTATCAGCTAACACAATCTACTCACAAATGCAATCACTGTGTCCTCACACCAAAGAAGTCCCTCACTCATGATAATTGGGACTAAATACTACGCTTGCACTCTCAAGGAACTTCTAACACTAAAAATGAACTACCTTAGGCTTGCCCTTGTTTTGTACGCTGTATCTTTCAAACAACCGGAATAGGATCACTGTAGGACTTTATCGGCTTATAACATAGGCTCAGGCTAGGGAATGGATATTTGGGTTTGTGAGTGACTAGTCCCTTGGTTTTCCAAAGTTTCGTTTGCACACAACTCTTTTATGAGCAATTTCCTCTTTTTCTTCATTTCAGCACATCCAAGCCGTCATTATTTAATTTTTCTTTTTCTTTTTCTTTTCTTTGTTTTCTTTTCTTTTCTTCACACTTTTTTTATATGCACTCAGCTAACTGGTTGAACCTTCTTTTTCACTTCTTCTTTCTGCTTGGATTGCAATCACCCTCAACTTAGGCTTTTGGCCTATGTTGTAACATCGTATCTTCGGAGACCAAAGGATATGATATTTATTGGGTAAGAACACAAATTGATTTTTAGGCTCAAATCGGCTTCAAGTGATAAGCTTTTTATTTGGTTGTTTTATTTTTGGCTTTTTAATGGCTTAACAAAAATGTCCTACTGATCCTTTCCTATCCGGTTATTTTCAGATTTAAGCAGACTTCTCAGGCAAGTTCTAGTTTCTACTCCTAGTGTTAGACTTCGAACAACAGTCACACACATACATGATACATGACTGCGTTCTCCAGTTTCTTGGTTCACCAATTTATTTATCAGACTAACAATGTTCAACATGTAAGTATCTAAGATGTCATCTAAAGATCCTAAAAATCAAATTTCATATTAAGGTCCTGATTTTTCACAGACTAGTTACTGCATAGCTCAACACACAAACACTGCATATTCTTATCAAAACAAAAAAAAAAACAAAACCATCACTGTTCACATAATACACACAGAGTCAACCTCCATTCATCCTAACAACGAGAATGGCAGGTTGCTCACCACCCCTCCCAAAAAGGCTTTTCCCTCAAAGTTAATGAAAAAAAATCAAAACAGGGCTATGAAGAGGGGTCATACCTACAGCGCTCTAGGCACTGGTATCCGTATTAGCATTGGTACCCTTATCAATGGGTGCACTCTCAGAACTCAATGCATGAACAGATTGGCTACCACTCGCCGGGGAAGGTGCTTCACTACCAGAAGCTCCAGCTAACACTACATCTCTCTATTGTTGCTTAAGTACTTTTTTATCACGAGCTTCCTTCCTTGATGCCCTGCGAGATTTATTTTATTGCTTTCTTTCCTCTCTAGACAGGTCAGAATGCAGCTCCACATCAGATTCTCTGGCTTTGTGTTCACCCTAGAAATCGTCAAGTGATTGAGTGAAAGGTGCCTGACTGAGCAATTGCATCAAAGAATCTGGTATGACCGGAGTGGGTACCTATACTGGCTCTTCAGCTAGTTTAGCAACCTGAGTTCGGATCTCGGCCAATTGTGATTTGAACTCTTCAGTATCTGCTAAACCGGCAGCCTGGAATCGACTCTGGACAAGGATATCCAAACCATCCATCCTGTCTTTTAAGATAGCTAACTCCTTCCACATCTCATCTTTAATCTCTTTCTTCACAGCTAACACATCTCAATCTATTAGCTGGGCATCCGGTTTACAATCTAGTTGACTAAGGTCTTGGTTTGGCACTGATATGCAACTAATTTCTCATGGAAAAACATAGGAATAGTGACATAAATACCTAGAGCTTGCGAGGCCGATACTGGTGGTGGTGGTGCCTCTGTGGAAAGCTGTGATGACTCCCCCTGTTCTGGACCTCTATCCACATGTGGGATGTCAATTGGTACGTGAGGAACAACAACCAAAGTACCCACAACTCTAGTTTTCACACCAAAGAGATGGTTCACAACATCTTTGATTTTAGACACTTAGGTGAGTCTGAATGCTTCACCCCATCTGTCAACCAGCCTGTTTGGGGGAATGTTCGCTTGTCGACATAATTTCCCTATCAGACAGGGAAATGGAAGTTCGGCTCTCTCATTCAGTTCCATGTCTCTCATCTCGGTTGCTACAATCCGCCCCACATTTATCGGTAACCAACCATGAGGCACGCTACCAAAGAAGCCAGTGAAGGAGACAAGGTGTTATCATTAGCTGTCGGTCTCAATTGTGCATGGAAAACAACCCACCAAACCTTGGCTGGAAAATATAGTGAAGCTTTCGTAATGAGTGTGGCGTTGTTGTGACCCAAATTGTATTCTCCCCATATATGGAAATTGCCACGCAATCTAGTGCAAGACCCTCTCTCGAGAACTCTAAATCTCCATCGTAGTATTACTGGTGACCTCATGGTGTTTGCCCTCAAAAACACCAATTGAAGCTAGTGCAGTGTATTTTTGGCCATGCAGCATCCTGTTAATAGTAGCCTCAGAGATATCTATTGATTTCCCCGAACCATAATTGAGTTGAGTGGACCCCAGGTAATGGAAACGTCCTTCTGATCCCACTTAGTTGTCTCTGTTTCTGCAACAAAGTTCATCAATGTGGATGTATAAGATACATAGAACTCTATGGCCAGGTGGCTAGAATAGTCTCCAGGTGAGTTATTCATCCAGTGAAACTGATGAAACTGGAAGATTCGATAAATGTCAGGAAATGCTTTGATATCAGCCACCACCACTCTCGTCTTAGGCATAATTGCTCTCTTCTTGAAACCGCCAGACTTAGTTACAATGCCATGATTAAAGAAGTCCTTGCAACTGTTCACAGTCCACATCGAACTGAAACAATCAATCAACTGTTGTCTCACCGCGGGATCGTGTTCATGGATGTGAGCATACTGGACCATGGTATCTTCGGAGGTGATCTCTACGTCCTCTTGTATAGTACTTGCCTAATCCCGTGCTCCGGTGTGAGCTTCCATATACATGGTAGGTGAAGAAGTAGTAGCATTTTTCTGAGAGTCACCAACAGACTCTGCACTTCCTCCCGAACCAGTATCCAACTGACTTCCCGAACCAACATCCGATATACTTCCCGATTCCTCATCGCTACCAGAATTACTACCTCCCTCTTCAGACTGGGGAGGAGTTTCCTGGAGAATGGCCCTTGCTGTTGTGGACCTAGTAGCTCGAGGTAGGTGATCTTCAGTTGTAACATTTATCTGTACCTCCGAACTAGTAGATTCCTGAGTATGATCACTTCAGATTGTGAAGCAGTAGGTGAGGAATGTGGAGCTGCATTCTTTCTTCGGGGAGGCATAGAACCTAAACAAAGCAAATACCTATTAATAATCAATTCCAGAAAAATGACACACTATCGGGTACTCAGACTTCCCCTGTGTAATTACATCGTGACGCCTTGCCTTAAGAATGTCGTCACCCAATCTATCATTGGGAAGGGCCACAGAATCAAAAGAAAAAATAGAAATAAACGTGCAAAATGTAATCTTTACAAAATATAAGTAAACTATACTGGGGCTCACACGAGCCGTTGTAGGTACCACGGTCTGTAAAACTTCTCGTGGATTTACTACAGAATCAGTGTGCAATAGTGGGATGACCAAGTATTGTTCACGGATGGTTGCACGGCCCATGGAGTGAACCATGGTCCTTGATAATGATCGTGAACATATCTACTGGGTGGATGGAATTCAAGTTTGGTCCAAGAGTTATTTCACGGCTCGTGGTGGCTTCCACAGTCCGTGAAGCCTCTCGTGATCTTACACTTGACCATTCATCCAATCATTATCTCCCCCAACTTCACTATAGTGCAGGTTAACAGTACCAAACCCCCATTTGTACACAGGATCATAACGCGGCTACTAACACTACTGAATTTCAACAAGCACAATGCCAACAGGAACAATATTCATTCAATACGCACAAGCCCTTGTCATACCTATACCCAAATCATCAGTGTTACCCTATGCATACTAATATCCATCAAACACAAGGCAACTTAACATAATACTCATTCAACCAAACACATACCCACACATCAACACTTTTCTTCATAAATTCAACTAACCCATATAAGATCACAACCAATTTAGACAAACAAAATTACGACCTACTGTGATCATACCCACATCCAAGAACAATCAAATTTATGCAATTCAAATTAACCCATAATAATTAGGAATCACCAATGATTATTAATCAATAATAATGCTCAAATTCAACACAATCAAGGTAGTTTTAACTTGTTGATTGATAAGTTCATGCTTATAACAAGTTAATAGTAAACTTAATTTGAATGGGATAAAAATTATCGCCCAAAAATAGAAGATGACCTTGATATTAGAGCCTTGGCAAATAACAGGACTAGGGTTTTTATTCTTGGTGATATTTAGAACTTTAGGATGAAAGGAATTGTTTTTAACTCTTTAAGAACCGTTATAGAAGAGAAAATAAGAGGAAAACCCTGACATTTGGCGCTTAGGAATCACATATACATTTTAATTTCAGTTTTGTTGAACGCACGAGTCGGGTTGGTTTACTGGAAATACTGGGTTGTGGATGACAGACCGTGAAGTTGCCCGTGAAAGGCATCACAGTCCGTGGACACACCCATGATCATGACTTGAAGGCAAAGTACTTACATGTAGTTCACGAGAGGCCTCGACAGTCCGTACAAATCTTGACGGATTGTGAACCCTTCCGTGAACCTTTTTCTTGCAATTTCCAGTAGCTCCCTTAGGTTAGTATTGAGATTGACGGGCTGTGAAGTTGCCCGTGAAGGACACTATGGCCCATGAGGCTGCTCGTGAAAAGCTGTCTACACTCAGTTCCTACAATTCTTAACCCCAGTCTCTCCTGCACATATCAACACACAGTGACTCTATAAAAACAAAGAAAAATAATAAAAAGAAACCTACCTATTACATTTAACAATATTGGGTTGCCTCCCAAGCAGCACACAATTTAACATCGCGGCGCGACGCAAGTTACTTAATTAAGACTTCATCAAGTTTACATTCCTCCACAATCTTCACATCTTCTGGAACACCCAAGTATGCCTTGATTCATTGACCATTGGCCTTGAACCTCTCACCCTTGTCATTCTCAAGTTGAATAGCACCCGACTGGAACACCTGAGTTACCTTAAAAGGTCCAGACCATTTGGATCTCAGCTTATCAAGAAACAAACGAAGTCTATAATTGAAAAGTAAACCAAATCACCAGGAGTGAATGTTCTCTTCTCAATATGCTTATCATGATGTAGCTTCATCCTCTCCTTGTATAGTGCAGACCTCTCATACGCTCTCAAATGGAACTCATCCATCTCATTAATCTGATCCAGCCTCATGTTTGCAGTTTCACTCCTACTAAGGTTCAGTTTCTTCAAATCCAGAGTGCTTTATGCTCGAGCTCAATCGGAAAATGACATGCCTTTACAAACACCAAATGATATGGAGACATACCAATAGGCGTATTAAAAGCTATATGATATGCCCTGAGAGCATCATCTAACTTTCGTGCCCAATCTGTCCTGTTGACATTCACTGTTTTAACCAAAATCGTTTTAATCTCTATATTGGACACCTCTACTTGACCACTAGTCTGCGGATAATAAGGAGTTGCGACCTTGTGCTGAGAAGTGCACTGAATACCTTATTGTAGAAATGGGAACCACCATCACTGATGATAGCTCTAGGTGTGCCGAACCTTGAGAAGATATTCTTCTTCAATAAACCAGCAACACTCTTACCATCATTCTCAGGCAAAGCAACTGCCTCAACCCATTTGGACACATAGTCCACTGCCACCAATATGTACTTCTGCCCATAGGAGCTCAAAAATGGGCCCATGAAATCGACTCCCCGCATATCAAACAGCTCCATCTCCAGAATATGTGTCATGGGTAACTCATGGCGCCGAGAGATGGCTCCTTGTTGCTGGCACACATCACAATTCCTTACTATGTCTATCATATCCTAATGAATTGCGGGCCAGTATTACCCACACTGAAGTATCTTGTGGGATGTCCGAGCACCTCCATGATGACCACCTATCGGAGAGGAGTGAAAAACTTCTAGAATATGCAACATCTCAGCTTCAGGGATACATCGCCTGTTGATGTTATCAACACACACCCTGTACAGATAAGGTTCTTCCCAAAAATACTTACCCACATCATGCAGGAACCTCTTCCTCTGCTGAAATGTCATCCCCCCAGGCATCAAATCACTAACAAGAAAGTTAGCAAAATCAGCAAACCAAGAAATAAGATCAAGAGTTGCAGCTAATACCTGCTTATCCGGGAATGCATCATTTATTTCTAGTTCACATTCCTCTTTCTTTTTAGCCTCCAACCTAGACAGGTGATCAACCACTTAGTTCTCACAACCTCTCATATCTTTGACTTCAAAATCAAACTGCTGAAGAAGTAATACCCATCTGATTAACCTTGGCTTGGCATCTTTCTTTGCCATGAGGTACCTCAGAGCTACATGATCCATATGTACTATCACTCTAGTACCGAGCAAGTAAGCTCTGAATTTCTCGAAAGCATACACCACAACCAGTAGTTCCTGTTCAGTAGCTGTGTAATTTAGTTGTGCTCCATTTAGTGACTTACTAGCATAGTAAATCGGATGGAACATCTTGTTGCACTTCTGCCCCAACACAACTCCTAAAGCAGTACCACTAGTATCAGACATTACCTCAAATGGCTCAGCCCAATTTGGGCCAATTATCACTGGGGCAGAAATCAACTTCTCCTTCAAGCATTCAAAGGCTCTAAGACATGCCTCATCAAAAAGGAATTTCACCTCATTCTCCAAAAGCTTGCACATGGGGTGTGCAGTTTTTGAGAAGTCCTTGATGAAACGCCTATAAAATCTAGCATGTCCTAAGAAACTTTGAACACCCTTCACACAAATAGGTGGAGACAACTTTTCAATCACCTCAATTTTGGCCTTTTCGACCTTTATATCCTTTTGTGATACCTTGTGACCAAGGACTATGCCTTCCTTGACCATGAAATTGCACTTCTCCTAGTTCAACACTAGGTTGGCCCCCTCGCATCTCTGCAGGGCCCCGCTAAGATTAAGCAAACAGTCATCAAATGTGTCACCTACCACTGAAAAGTCATCCATGAAGACTGATGAGCCCACAAATTGGACTCATTTAGGGCTTTATTTTAATAAAAATAGTGTCCTCGAATGCTTGTTTTATCTCAATACCTGATTAAAATGCTTAAGTTTTAGGTATTTGAAGTTTTACTGGAAGCATGGACACTTAGGCGCAAAACGGAGTAAAAAGGGCTGAAAAGAACAAGAAATGAAAGTCTGCTGATTGCTGAGTCCAACTTGGTGAGTCACCGAATTGACATGCACCGCCCTTTGTTCCAATACGCGAAGCCTTGAAGGAAGTGGATCAAAAGGCGAGGAAAGGAGTAGTCGGCGAGTCATCGATTAGTTTCGTGAAGCAGTACTGTACCACCCAATGATCCACAATATGAGGATGTTGAAGGCAAGACACTGAAGGAGATGAGATGATTAAATGGTGGATTGCCGAGTTCATCGACGATCTCGACTAATGTCGTCGAACGATCCTCCGCAGCACAATCCATGAAAACTATAAATACTAGTTAGAGTTGTAGTCTTTTAGAGAAGAATTTTAGAGTAAAAAATTATTATTAGTCTATAGTATTTTTCTGTATTTTTCTCTCAAGTTTGGAGAGGGTTTTGTGGAAACTTGAAGAAAGGAGTTCATCTTCCCCAAGTTGGAAGTGGGTCTTCTTTATTCTTCTTCTGTAGCTTAATTCAAGGTTTAATTTCTTATACCCAGTTGATTTATTTATCATGTTAGGTATATTTTATTATTTCTTGATGTGTGGCTAAAAAACCCCCATTCTTGGGGTGTGATGTAGCAAATATGGGTTGATATTCTTGTTGGGTCTTGCTTGTTGATAGGTTAGATGTATTTTAATGGAGATTTCACCTAGTGGTTGTGGTTTAATCTAAAGGGTTTGTAGTTGGAAATATAAAGCCACCCATGTGTTTTCGACTTGCCTGAGAGGGAGGTCGCGAAACCAAAACTACTAGACTGATAGCCTAAGGAGTGGGTCGACATGAGGTTAAGCCCGAGAGGGTGAGCCCTAGTCCCATATCCTAACACTCAGCTCGAGAGAGTGAGTGGGGTAAGGCGTAGGCTGGTCTTCTGCGGCAAATGGGTGTCCGAGTGGAATGCATTTGAAACGGGGTAAGTTGCCCGAGAGGGAACTTATTTCCATTTAAAGCTTAGCCTAGTCACTATTGCCTTTCAAATTTCCTATTGAAAGCATGTACCCAATGATTTATCTCAACTTGTATTGCGGTCACATCCCAAGAACCTTCCCCATAATTGATTTTCTTGTTTATTTTGCTATTTTATCACTTGTTACAAAAATCCATTTTGATATTTGACACTTCTGTGTAACCCCCTTTAATTTACAATGTATTTTATCGCAATTTTTTTTAGGTACGACTAATTTAAACGAAATTCTACTTGGCTACTGATTCTCAAAACCGCTCCCTTGGGACACGACCCCAACATTTCGTTGGGTTACTATATTATCGAAGATCGTAGACACTCATACCTTAGGATAGTGTCGTTGGTCACGATAATGGTCACCGTGGTTCCACACTTGGTCAGATTTCCCTAATTTGCCTTCCATGCCTTGGCTTCTGATCTACGACCACCATCTACGGAACGTCAATGGACCTACGGTCCGTAGATCACCTCCGTAGATGCCCTTTTATGCATTTCTTTTAGCTGTCTCTTTATTTCCGCGCCTGAACATCTTTCCTGCCAAATATGATAAAAACACATAAAAACCCATACAAAAAGGCCCTAGACACACACAACTTGTAAGTGAAATATATTAGAAATACCGTAAACTCACAGTATATCAACACCCTCAACTTAAATTCGTTGTCTGTCCTCAAGCGACGCACTAAGACTCTAAACGACACTTGTATAGAAGTAAGCATTTCAAGCATAAGCAATCACATGGCTCTCTATCCCACTCACTTTTCGGGTGCAAAATTTGTTCTCTTCGACTCGATAAGCTAATTCATGTGGATCAAACCATGACAACGATCGACCAACCAACACACAACATACACTATTTTACTATCACCAATGTACCAACTTTCCGACAATACAACTAGTGCCCTTACTTCAAACGAAATCACTTTTCTTTCACACAATGACTATGACTTTGAGTACAAGGATTCATTCAACACTCACACTCAGAAACAACTTCAAGTACAGTTAGTGCTCAATACCATAGGCTTACCCTTATTTTCACTGCTTAGACTCCCCAAATTAGACTCTAGGATCACTATCGGACTTTCTTGGCTTGTAACGTAGGCTCAGGGTCAGGTGTGGTACATTTGGGTACTTCTTAGTGACTTTCTACCCTCATTGACGTTACACTAGGCTTTCAACCTCTTTCTGCCCTATTTTTGTCATCCTACCGTTTTACCTTCTTTGCCTTGATTTTCTTCAACCATGGATGTGACTTTAGATTTTGCAGATCTTTTTATTTTTCACTTTTATCTCAGTCTTGCGTTTTATGCTTATTCTTTAGCTTTCAACAAGTCACATCCATTCCTTTCTTTTCTCAACATCAAACTCTTTTCATACCCATTTTTCTTTTGGTTTCCTCTTTCATAGCCATCCTCAACTTATGGATTTTCCATTGGTTGAGGTGCACAATACCCAATGTCAGGTCAGGACCAAGATTGAAGTTATCTTTTACATTAGCCACCCTCAACTTAGGCTTTTGACCTAAGTCGAGGTGCACATGTCCAAGGAGGGACCAGGGCCAACATAGTAGATTTATGGGAAGGTTAGTTCGGGGTTTAGAAAGAAATGGTCTAATTTTAGGCTCAAAGCATTTTGATCAAAGGGAGCATTTATTTCATTTGGTTGGATCCTTCATTTAGGCAATTTGTGAACTTATCAAAACAAGGGCCTATGATCACCTCCTAGCTTCTAGAGTGAATTGTCTTAGTAGGACTAACCGGGCAAGTTCTATTTTTGCACAAAAACTGTTTGAACAATCAACTATTCTCACACACACTTGGCACATAGTTTCATTATCAGATTACCCAGTTCAAGTTTCAACTTAAGTCATGCCATTAGGTTGATTCATTATCATGTCATACTTAGAGCCAATACATTCAACTTGTCTTAGCCTACCAAATCTAGCACACATCACAAAATTTGGACGGGTATATTTTTCATAAGCCATCATGCTTCATTCTCGTTCATGCTTCTATACATACAATCCTAACACATGCCGGTTCAACAGAAATTAAACAGTCTCTTGGGGAAAAAGAGCACAAGCAAGAAAATCCCAAGAGAGGATTTATGAGTTGGGTTACTCAGACTTCACCCTATTACTCACAATTCATTTACCCCACCCCGAACAAAAAATAGATGCGATTGTCCCTAATGTATACAAGAACAGTAAAAGATAGTGGAATGGGTGAAGCAAACATGTGGCGCATAGCGCCGAAGAATCATGAACGAGCGGGTGCGTCCGATTTCTCTGAGCCCGCTGGAACAATAGTAGGGTCACCCTCAGTAGTGCCCACATTATCCATCATAGCACCATTAGTGGTGCTCACAACGTCTCTCACAACAGACGGGACCTCTACAGTTGGGGCAGAACTCGATGCCCCTGCACCACTCTCACGCACCCTCCGCTGGCACAACTCTTTATCTAAAATCGAAGCCTTCCTGGCCTGCACCACTCTCACGCACCCTCCGCTGGCACAACTCTTCATCTAAAATCGAAGCCTTCCTGGCCTCCTTCTCCTGCCTACGTTGTCTCTTTTGAGCTTTCTCCTCCTCAGTGTGACTAGAACGGTGCCGCTTACCTTTGGCATGTGTAGGCTCAAGCCCTTCCTCGGCGGTCCCACTGAATAAAACATCCAACACCGCATCATCAGCCAGTGCAGTAGGTGCAGCCTGAGGCTCAATTGTAGGGGTGAAAATAATGGCATTAATGTCGGTCCGGAGACTAGCTAATTCAGCGTACAAAGCGGATAGATCTATGGTCGGGGCTGATCGTACGAGGACTCACAATTAAAAGGCATCAAGACGCTTATTTACTGCCTGGACTAATACACTCAAATTACACCTCCCTAAAGAAGCATAAGCTATCGTTATCAAGTAAAGATCCTAACTTGTAGGTTGGGGTCGATCCCACGAGAAAAATGGTTTAGGCTTTACTTTAACCAACAATTATATTCAATTAGTCAAATTACTTCCAGAAACATGTAATTAAAGGGGGGATTTATAAAAACAAATTGTAAGAATTTAGTAAACAAAAGTTAATTATGGTTATTGTCAAGATAAGAGAATTAACTAGGGTATATGTGTTCCCCACAAGCTCATAACTCAGTAATCCTAGTAATAGCAATCATTTCCTAGTGTATTACATGCAAAGTGATAACTTAGGTATCTCTAAATCCTTGGTCCGACATCTGGAGAATTTCACCCCCCACCTTGGTCCGGCTACTTGTGTACAATTTACTAACCCCTACCTTTACCTTATATTAGACATCATAATCGATGTTTGGCTTAGTTATTACTTCGCACCAATCGACACTAGCCTATTATATAGTATCACACTAAATATATGTTGATAATTCTTTTCTTGTTGATTACCTCCTTGGTCGGGCAAGTAGCAACAAGGGGAGTTCTAACACGTGCACTCGTTAAAAAGACTTTTGAACGAAAGAATTATCAATGCATGCAAAACACTATTCAAGAATTGCTTATTTACTATTCATACTTTGTTAATCGCTCATGGATCCCACAACCCTAGTTGTGGAGTTTAGTTACCTATAGTCATATGTACACAATTCATTGTTTTAGATGAAAGAATTATGAACTTACGTAAGAAGAATAATAAACCCAGAACTTCAACTTGAATTTCAAAACCAAAAATTTTCAAAACTAAATTAAGAAATCAATATTTGCTAGATTTGCAACCTAATCTCCCAAGTCACAAAGTAAAACTAGAATAATAATGTCCAACCCTAAAAAACGAGGTTTATATGCCCTATTTATAGAAAACAAATCCTAATTTAAAAGGGAAACAAATTAAGGAAAGTTTGTTCAGGCACCCGTCTTCATTCCCCGAAACTGACTTATGGACCGTCAATGGATCTATGGTCCGTAAGTCCCTTCCGTCAGCCAGGACTTGGAAAATATTTCAACGTCCAAAAATCAGCTCCTCTGAAGCAAACATCGGACTTGCAGTACGGGCCGTTGATCGATCTACGGTCCGTCAGTACTCTCCATAGCTCCAAAATTGGAATCTTCAAAAATCAGGTACTGGAACCCTCGCAGTATCAATCTACGGATCACCAGTAGGGTTCGTAAATCAATCTACGGACCGTCAATGGCCATCGTGGTTCCACACTTGGTCAGATTCCATACCTTGCTTGCTGATCTATGGTCATCACCTACGGACCGTCAATGGACCTATGGTCCGTAGATCGCCTCCGTGAATGCCCTGTTTTTGCATTTCTTTCAGCCGTCTCTATACTTCCGCGCCTGAACACCTTTCCTGCAAAATATGATAAAAACACATAAAAACCAATACAAAATGGCCCTAAACACACACAACTTGTAAGTGAAATGTATTAGAAATACCGTAAACTCACGGTATATCAACACCCTCAACTTAAATTCATAGTTTGTCCTCAAGCGACGCACTAATACTCTAAACGACATTTGTATAGAAGCAAGCATTTCAAGCCCAAGCAATCACATGGGTCTCTACCATCTCTTTCCGGGTACAAAATTCATTTTCTTGGACTCGACAAGCTAATTCATGCGGATCAAACCATGACACAGATCGACCAACCGACACACAACATACACTGTCTCACTATCACCAAGGTACCAACTTTCCGACGATTTAACTAGTGCCCTTACTTCAAACGAAATCCCCTTTTCAAAAAAAAATGAATGTCATTCATGTTACAAGGGTTTATTCAACACTCACGCTCATAAGTAATTTTAAATACAGTTAGTGCTCAATGCCATAAGCTTGCCCTTATTTTCACTGCTTAGACTCTCCAAACTAGACTCTAGGATCACTATAGGACTTTCTTGGCTTGTAACGTAGGCTCAGGGTCAGGTGTGGTACATTTGGGTACTGCTTAGTGACTTTCTGCCCTCCTTGACATTACACTAGGCTTTCAACCTCTTTTTGCCCGATTTTTGTCATCCTATCGTTTTACCTTCTTTCCCTTAATTTTTCTTCAACCACGGATGTGACTTTAGACTTTGCAGCTCTTTTTAGTTTTATTTTATTTTTCTTTTAGCTTTCAACAAGTCACATCCTTTTCTTTTTTTTTTTTTCAACATCACTCTTTTCATATCCATTTTTCTTTCAGTTTACTCTTTCATAGCCACTCTCAACTTATGGATTTTCCATTAGTTGAGGTGCACAATACCCGTTGTCGGGTCAGGGCCAAGATTGAAGTTACTTTTTACATTAGCCACCCTCAACTTAGGCTTTTAGCCTAAGTCGAAGTGCACATGTCTAAGGAGAGACCGGGGCCAACATAGTAGATTATGGGAAGGGGAGTTTGGGGTTTAGAAAGAAATGGTTTAATTTAAGGCTCAAAGTATTTGGATCAAAGGAAGCGTTTATTTCATTTGGTTAGATCCTTCTTTTAGGCAATTTGTGGACTTTTCAGAATAATGGCCTATGATCACTTCCTAACCTCTAGATTGAATTGTCTTAGCAGGACTAACCGAGCAAGTTCTAGTTTTTTGCACAAACACTGTTTGAACACTCAACTATTCTCACACACTCTTGGCACATAGTTTCATTATCAGATTATCAAATTACCCAGTTCAAGTTTTAGCTTAAGTCATGCCATCAAGTTGGTTCATTATCAAGTCATTCTCAGAGCCAACACATTCAACTTATCGTAGCCTACAAATTCTAGCACACATCACAGAATCTGACGCTATCATGCTTCCTTCTTTTTGTTTCATGCTTCTACACATACGATCCTAACACATGCCGGTTCAACAGAAATTAAACAGTCTCTTGGGGAAAAAGAACACAGGCAAGAAAACCCCAAGAGAGGATTTATGAGTTGGGTTACTCAAACTTCACCCTATCACTCACAATCCATTTACCCCACCCCCAACAAAAATAGATGTGATTGTGCCCAATGCATACAAAAACAGTAAAAGAAAATAGATTTGGTGAAGCAAACCTGTGGCGCAAAGCGCCAGCGAATCATCAACAAGCAGGGGGGTCCGGTTTCCCGGAGCCCGCTGGAACAATAGTGGGGGCACCCTCAGTAGTGCCCACATCATCAATCATAGCACCCTCAGTAGTGCTCTCTATCAATCTCACCGCACCATCAGTGGTGCTCACAACGACCCTCAAAATAGGTTGGACCTCTACAACTGGGGCAGAGCTCGATGCCCCTGCAACTCTCTCACGCACCCTCTGCTGGCGCAACTCTTCGTCTAAAATCGAAGCCCTCCTAGCCTCATTCTCCTGCCTATTCTGTCTCTTTTGAGCTTTCTCTTCCTCAGTGTGACGAGAACAGTGCCGCTTACCTTTGGCGTGTGTAGGCTCAAGCGCCTCCTCGGCGGTCCCACTGAATAATGCATCCAGCACTATATCATCAGCTAGTGCAGTAGGTGCAACCTGAGGCTCAACTTAAGGGGCGGCAAGAATAGTATCAACGTCGGTCCGGAGACTGGCTAATTCAGCCTGCAAAGCAGATAGATCTATGGCTGGGGCTGATCGCTCGAGGACTCGCAATTAAAAGGCATCAAGATGCTTATTAACAGCCTGGACCTTCCTGTCCATTATCCCCTCCATCCTTCGCTCCATTCTAGCCTCGGACTCGGCTATCGACTTTTGCATCCATGGCTGGATGTGATGCAGCAGTGTGGCCATCTGAGCCTCTAATTTATGTACTCTGGCCAATGGGACAACAATAGCTCCTAACTGTGGTGTGGACCGGGAAGAGCTAGGAACCATACTAGCTGCTTGAGAAGAGGAGGCCAGGACAATCGTGGTATGATCTGGTATACTGGGGTCACCGTCCTGTGCCTGCCCCACTGTGTCTGCAAGATCAGCACCCAAGGGAGGTACCTCAACCTGGGGCTCTCTGTGAGGTGCCGCCACATTTGCCTCATCTCGAATGAGGACTATATTCAATGCCCCTGTAGGGTGGACTAACTTGTCACAATGCCAGATCGGCACTCCAGAGTCCCTGCACAATTGAAAAATTAGACATGGAAAGGGGTAAGTAGTGGAGGTCTTGAATGCCCTCTCGTGAATCTCTTACAACTGAAAAATCATCCATGAACACTCAATAGTGTCTTCCATCATATCAGAAAATATAGACATCATACAGCGCTGGAAGGTTGCTGGAGCATTGCACAACCCAAATGGTATCTGTTTGAATGCAAAAGTCCCATAAGGGCAAGTGAAGGTGGTCTTCTCTTGGTCTTCTGGAGCTATAGAAATTTGATTGTAGCCTGAATACCTATCAAGAAAACAATACCAACCCTTTCATGCAAGTCTATCCAACATCTGGTCCATGAACGGCATAGGAAAATGGTCCTTTTCTGTCCACGCATTCAACTTCCGGTAATCCATACAAACTCTCCATCCAGTAACGGGTCTCATTGGAACAAGCTCATTTCTTTCATTTGGAACCACAGTAATACCACCCTTATTAGGCACGCACTGCACCGGGCACACCCAACTACTATCTGCAATGGGGTAAATAACTCCCGCATCCAGCCACTTGATGATCTCCTTTTTAACTACCTCTTGCATAGGTGGATTTAATCTTCTCTGGTGCTCGATACTGCGCTTATGATCTGGCATGAGTTGGATTTTGTGAGAGCAAATACCGGGAGGAATCCCAATAATATCTGCAATAGTCCACCCAATAGCTCGCTTGAACCTCTTTAACACAGTCACCAAGCACTCTACTTGTCTCTCATTCAAATCTGCCGCAATGATGACCGACAAAGTATTCTCTCTTCCCAAGTATACATACCTCAAATGCGGTGGTAGAGCCTTAAGCTCCAATTTCGGTGCCTTCACAATAGATGGTCTTACGGGTGGGGACTCGCGATTCTTCATGTCTAACTCATACTTCTTTGGTTTGGACCGATATTCACACCTATCAAGTACGGCTACCAACTCATCATACTCTTCAATACCATCAGTATCGAAATTCATCATAATTGTTGCTAATGCCTCAATGCCTAGTCGCTCTTCAATTTGCACTTCTGTCCCACTCTCCACTCTGTAAGTTATAGCAGATACTATTTGAAGCTCACCACTCTACTTCATGGACCTAAAAATATTGAAAGTTGCTTCTTCATTGTTTAGTCTGAACTTCATCCGTCCCTTTTCCATATCAACCAATGCATGCCCTATAGCAAGAAATGGTCTCCCAAGGATGATGGGAACCTCAAAATCAACCTCATAGTCAAGAATCACAAAATCTGTCGGAAAAATGAAAGACTCCATTTTCACTAGCACATCATGGAGTACACCAATGGGCCGTTTCACAGTTCGATCGGCCATTAGTAACCATATTGCAGTGGGCTTTGGGTCCCCTAGACCCAACTTCTTGTAAATAGACAATGGCATGAGGTTTATGCTAGCACCAAGATCACACAATGCCTTAGCAAAATGTAACAACCCTATAGTACATAGGATTGTGAAAGTGCCAGGGTCTTCCTTCTTTTCCACAAGAGATCTTGTAGTAATAGCGCTACAATGCTGCAATTTATCATCATTTTCAAAACTCAGAGACCTTTTCTTTGTCACCATATCTTTCATAAACTTCGCATACCCAGGCATTTGCTCCAAAGCTTTTATCAAAGGAATGTTGATAGAAAGTTGCTTCAACATACTAATAAACCTGCAATATTTACCATCTTTAGTCTTCTTCACTAACCTTTATGGAAAAGGTGGTGGAGGTCTAGATATGGGGACCACTTTCTGAGATATCTCTGCTTCCTGCTCTGTTGCCGTCTCAGACTCTTCTCTAGCCTCTACCACATCATCTTCTTTTCTAATCTCTGCATCCACCACAGACGGCATAAATGGATCTATGGTTTGCTTACCCCCTCGAGTAGTAACTGCCATACAATGACCATCATTTTTTGGATTCTAGATGGTGTTGCTAGGAAGAGTGCCAGGTTGACGTGGATTCACTGTAGTAGACAACTGAGTCATTTGCTACTCTAGATGCTTTATTGACACTGCATGGGCATAAAACTTTTCACCAATACCAGACAAGTCATTTCTCATCTCCTTCACATTCTCATTAGTTGCATCAAACCTTCTCATCATCTTATGCATCATATCTTCAATACGCGCCAGATTGCCTCCAGCTTCCCTAGTACCAGATTCCCGATTTTGAGGGGAAACATAAGGTCCAACCCGTTCGTTTCTGTTGCCAAAGTTGTTCCGGCTGAAGTTGTTGTCGCGATTGAAGTTTCCATCCCGGACATATTGACCCTCTCGGTTGTAATTACCATAGTTTTGACCTTGGTTTCCTTGACCTCGGCGCCAATTTTCCGTGTTGGATCCTTGAACATTAGGTCGGAAATCCCCCGTCTGATCATTCATTGCATAAGCATATTCTTCATAGTAACACTCTTCAGCTGGTGGTGCCGTTCTAGTGAAGTAATTCACTGCATTAACCTTTTCTGCACCTCTGCTCACATGTTTCAATACCAACCCCAACTCGGTCCTCATCTGAGCCATCTCCTCACGAATCTCCTCTGAAAACTGATTATTCGTAGCATGAACGGCAAATGCGTTTCTCCCGGTATCCGACCTCCTAGTGCTCCATGCTTTATTATTGCGAGAGATCTTCTCCAATTTTTCTGCAATCTGTGCATATGTGCACTCACCATATGATCCTCCAGCAATAGTATCAAGCACTGCTTTATTGTTGTCATCCTGACCTCGATAGATCCTTCAGTGGCTCATCATCAATACGGTGATCCGGAACACCTCTTATGAACAAAGTGAATCTGTCCCATGAGTTGCTCACAGACTCTCCAGGCAATGCCACAAAATTATTTACCCTATCTTTGTGATTGAGCTTCTTGGACACTGGATAATACCTTGCTAAGAACACATCTCTCAGTTGGTTCCATGTATAGATTGAGTTATAAGGAAGCTCAGTGAACCATATAGCAGCATCGCTTGTCAGTGATAGAGGGAACACTCGTAATCCTATGACATCCATATCCAAGTCTGGTCGACCTACACAGCTCTTGCAGATCACACTTATCTTGGCTATGTGAGCATGTGGGTCCTCCGATGGCAACCCTGAGAACAAGCCCCTCGCTGTAAGCATCTTCATTAAGCTACTGGTTACCACAAATGTATTCCCCGGAGGCAAAGGGGGTAAGACTAGAGGTCCATTAGAGTCAGCAATATTGATGTTGCCCCTGTAGTTGTCATACAGTTGTGGGCCTGGTGGACCATACACCCTCACTGCATCTCCCAATTGATTTTTAGCTAGACCCCGATTTTCCCCACCAACTACTCTTGGCTGTTGTAACTCAACTGCATCACCAAGATTAATCTGATAGAATTAACTGGAATTCCTTGATTGTTCATTCTTCGCAAAGTTCGGTTCAACTCTGGATCGTATGGAGTAAGTGGTTCACCCTGGCTCCGTGTACTTGGCATACACTAGAGTCAGAACCTGAGAGAGACAAAAACAACAAGAAAAAGTAAAATTAGGAAATATTTGACTAACGTTCAATAATGTAGTTAAAATAAATCTAAAAGCCAAATTTTCCCCGACAGCAGCTCCAAAATTTGATACACTCAAATTACATCTCCCTAAAGAAGCATAAGCGATTGTTATCAAGTAAAGAACCCAACTTGTAGGTTGGGGTCGATCCCACGAGGAAAATGGTTTAGACTTTACTTTAACCAACAATTATATTCAATTAGTCAAATTACTTCCAGAAACAAGTAATTAAAAGGGGGGTTTTGTGAAACAAATTTTAAGAATTCAATAAATAATCAGTAATAAAAAGTCAATTTTGGTTGTTATCAAGATGAGAGAAATAACTAGGGTATACTGTTCCCCACAAGCTCATAACGCAGTAATCCTAGTAATAGCAATCCTTTCCTAGTGTACTACATGCGGATTGATAAGTTAGGTATCTCTAAATCCTTGGTCCGGCATCTAGAGAATTTCACCCTGCAACTTGGTCCGGCTACGTGTGTATAATTTACTAACCCTTATCTACCTCATATTAGACATCATAATCGATATTTGGCTCAGTTATTACTTCACACCAATCGACACTAGCCTATTAGATAGTATCACACTAAATCTATGTTGATAATTCTTTTCTTGTTGATTACCTCCTTGGTTTGGCAAGTAGAAACAAGGCGAGTTGTAACGCGTGCACTCGTTAAAAAGACTTCTAAACGAAAAAATTATCAATGCATGCAAAACACTATTCAAGAATTGCTTATTTACTATTCATACTTTGTTAATCGCTCATGGTTCCCATAACCCTAGTTGTGGGGTTTAGTTACCCATAATCATATGAA
>JAJOOE010009961.1:0-40076 GCA_036250405.1 Solanum raphanifolium | reverse complement strand
GCAAGCCAAGAACAAATACATAGAACTGCATTTACAACTACAATTCTTAAATTAAACCACAATTAATGATTAAACTCACTTTTAAATAGCATTTAAACTAACAATTAGCAATACTCATAAACTAAATCAACCAATAATCACATGATCACACCCTAAGAATTAGCTAGACATTATAAAAAGGTAAAAACAGTTACAAAATTGATTATCCATCAACTAGGTAAGAGTGATTTCGTCTTTAAAATGCTCCAATTTGATAATCTCAAAGACCCACTTCCAAATTCTCAAAAGTGAATTTCTTCAATCCTTCAAAGCTAAAGAAAACTATCTCCAGATACTAATTGATTCCAAAGATTAAAAGATAGAACTTTGATAGATGAAAAATACTAAACTAAATGTTCAAACACATATTTATAGTCGCCAAAAATATGCTACGAATAGTCATTCGGCGAAGTAGGTCGGGCACACTGAACCACTCGGCGAGCCGCCTTTGATCTCTTCCATCGCCTTTTCACCTTGTCATTAAGCATCCTTGGATATTGTAACTTTGGGCGATCTACCACTGCTTCAGAGAATTGCTCGGCGATGCGTTGACTGCTCCTCCTTTTCACCGATTTGGTTTCTTCCCTCAGGGCTGGCACACTGGAACTTTAGGTGGTGGAACAGGCCATTTGGCGAGTTGCCAAATGCTCTTGGCAATCACCAGGCTTGCCTTTCTTCAATTCTTCGGTTTATTTTGTTCCTTTTTGCATGTTAGTGTGCTTGCTTTGTTCCTTAATCCATGTACCTTAATCTATTCACTCTCTCGAGCTGAATGTGTGGGATTGGGTTTAGGATTCACTCTCTCGAGCTAAACCCATGTCAAACCAATACACACAAACCATCAATCAATAATCCTTTTTCTAAAACCTCTCTCTCGAGCAAGCCAAGAACAAATACATAGAACTGCATTTACAACTACAATTCTTAAATTAAACCACAATTAATGATTAAACTCACTTTTAAATAGCATTTAAACTAACAATTAGCAATACTCATAAACTAAATCAACCAATAATCACATGATCACACCCTAAGAATTAGCTAGACATTATAAAAAGGTAAAAACAGTTACAAAATTGATTATCCATCAACTAGGTAAGAGTGATTTCGTCTTTAAAATGCTCCAATTTGATAATCTCAAAGACCCACTTCCAAATTCTCAAAAGTGAATTTCTTCAATCCTTCAAAGCTAAAGAAAACTATCTCCAGATACTAATTGATTCCAAAGATTAAAAGATAGAACTTTGATAGATGAAAAATACTAAACTAAATGTTCAAACACATATTTATAGTCGCCAAAAATATGCTACAAATAGTCATTCGGCGAAGTAGGTCGGGCTCACTGAACCACTCGGCGAGCCGCCCTTTGATCTCTTCCATCGCCTTTTCACCTTGTCATTAAGCATCCTTGGATATTGTAACTTTGGGCGATCTACCACTGCTTTAGAGAATTGCTCGGCGATGCGTTGACTGCTCCTCCTTTTCACCGATTTGGTTTCTTCCCTCAGGGCTGGCACACTGGAACTTTAGGTGGTGGAATAAGCCATTTGGCGAGTTGCCAAATGCTCTTGGCGATCACCAGGCTTGCCTTTCTTCAATTCTTCAGTTTATTTTGTTCCTTTTTGCATGTTAGTGTGCTTGCTTTGTTCCTTAATCCATGTACCTGAAAATTAAGGATTTTTCATCAGTTTATGGCATAAATCAAATATTTGAGGACACTAAATCTATATAAACAAAGCCCCAAATGACTCCAAATCTCTGACTCATCAACACCCCCAACTTAAACTTTTGCTTGTCCTCAAGTAAAACTCAAGTTCAGCAGTTCAAAAAGGATGTCTCACACAGTGCTACAAAAGACTCAACATGAATGCGCACAACAAGACTCATCTACTTATGAAATGATCAATTGTGCACTCAAAGATTCAAGTTGTGACTCACCCTTACCAAATATGCTCAGGTTCACAATACTAGCTTCAAATGCAAGTTCAAGCTCAACAGAGGTACTCAATTGCCCTCACAACAAAGATGATTCCCTATTCACACAAAGTTGTTCAACAATTTATAGTTCCGGAATAACATACGACTCTCACACTCACAAAGATGAACACATGCATGACTTCACCCATATGTTTGCCTTTATTTTCCAATCAACATTAGCTTCAGCTCACTCAAGTCACAAAGGTCTTTTAAAGGCTTGTAATGTGGCTGAGTGTAAAGGTATGGTCATTTTGGTTCATTGGCTGCTACCCTCATGAAATGCGGTCTGAACATCACTTTCTTCCTTTTCTTTAATATTTTAATCATGCTCATAATTTACCCTATTATTCAACTTCCAATGAATTTCCGTACACCCCATTTTTTTGAAACTTTCACTACTTTATTTCACAACTTTTTCATTCTTTTTCTTTTGCTTTCTTCTTTTCTTCATCTCTTTTTTCTACATGGAGGGGTTCCATCTTTTTCAAGCTCATTTCTCAAAGGGGAATTTTTCACACTTCTTGATTTGCCTTCTCTTTCACCACACCCCCAACTTAGGCTTTTGGCCTAAGTTGTCTATTCAAACAAACCACAGTTCATGAGAGTTATGGGTGAATGGGTAAAGAGGGGTCACAATTGCTCAAGTTTATTCCAAGAAAATGATAAGGCTTAAAGGGGTTCAAGCAAGGTTCACACATCTCACAAGGTTGGCCACAAAAAGAGGTATATTGTCAAATTGTTTCTCATCAAAATTGTTGCCTAAGATCATTTCAAGA
This sequence comes from Solanum raphanifolium, assembly GCA_036250405.1. Lineage (NCBI taxonomy): Eukaryota > Viridiplantae > Streptophyta > Magnoliopsida > Solanales > Solanaceae > Solanum > Solanum raphanifolium. The sequence goes on along the minus strand of JAJOOE010009961.1, from coordinate 37,284 downwards.
GCTTGCATCACTTAGTCAACCAGACCAACATGGCAAATTCTAGGTGTCACCACATAAAATATTCAAGGTAAGCTCATCACACAAGGTATTGACACCAATATCAAACGAGACTTCATTCGAGCTAGTGTGCAATGTTCATCACAAGAGACTCTATTCGATATCTGATCGGCTAGTCATAACGAGATGCAAAAAGTGCACACATTGTCTATGCAACTTCATTTGGCCTCATTGTAGCCGCACATTCATTTTGTTCAATTAAGAGCACTATTCAAGTCATCGATATTGCTCATAACCGATACCCAAATTTGCACAAGAATAGCCACAATCACACACAAAAGAGGTGGCAGAAATTTTTCAAAATGAGTCAAAAACCATTTCCATTCAAAACAAGGAGCCACAAGCTCAAATATCCACAAGATAGAATCAAAACACAGTAGTTTAAAACATAAAACCCAATATATATACAAAATATAATCACAAGAGGCAAGTATGGAAATACCTTACCCCACCCACAAAAGAAAAACAGTTGTCCTCAAATGCAACTAAAATAATCAAAATCAATAAAAACAACATAGAGGAAGGTAAAAAATGATCTTGTCTAATCAGTCACTTCGTCTGTCGGGGCATCAATGCCCGGTGTCATGCTCTGATCTTGGGCATCAGTGCCCGGGGAAATAGCAACATTGGCGCCACTAGAGCCTGCCATGGAAGTATCTGTCAATGAAATCTGCACGGCTGAATGCACCATAGCCTCCTCAACCTCTGTCCGGCCCTTATATGTGGTCTCCTCCTATATACCGAGCTGCTTCTCAACAGTCTCAGCTCGGACTCTGCAGCTATATCATCAACTCGAACCTTATCTCCTGTGGTAGTCGGAGGCACCTCAGAATAAACTGGCATATATGTATCCAGGTCATTAGGGATCTCCACGGTCCCATAAAGAATCGACATATATGTGGACTTCAGCTAGTCCAAATCCTTTCTCAACTCTGCAATTGCGGTCTCTAGGGCCGTCACCTCTTGAGTGGCTCCTTGACCTCTCTCACACACCTCTATCCTTACCGCAAAGGCATCAATAGACTTTCTAAAAGGTGCCACAGTAGCAATGAGAGCTCTCTCAATCATCCCAGGGATTGAAACCTCTAGCCTGGAGGCACACTTATCAGCACAATAGGCTAGATGTCCCATCTGTAGTATCACAACCTGGGTAGTGGAGGTCAGGATATAAGAGAACAAGCAACAGACCTAGGAAGTAGGGGAGCGGTAAAAGAACTCAGAGTCATGGAAAGGGCAGTACTAGAGATACATGAAGGCCCAGTGACCAGAGTAGGAAATACTTCCTCTGCAGGTAAGGTCTTAATGTCAACAGTCGGGGATGTATCCACCAGGGCTGCCTTCTTCTTCACAGCCTCATCCTTCAAATACTCGGCCTCAATATGTCGTATGTTGGTAGAGTAGGTAGGAATCACTTCGACGCCCGTCTTTTCATCACGTGGCACTCGAGCTCATTTGCACAATACGGTGATCAACACCGGATAAGGGAGAGATGTCTTACGCTGATTGACCCTCATGGCCATCTCTTGTCTAATGATCATTTCTAAATTAAGGCTCTTCCTACCAATGATTGAACCAAGATATGCCGCCTTCGTGTGGCAGAGGATAGATTCATTTTGGGAAGACATTATTGTGCTACTGATGAAGCCGAACTAATATCTCTCTGCCACATTGAGGTTTTTTTTCTCGATTGGCACTCTGGCCTGTATCCACCTAGGGGTGCTATTAGATAACAAAGGGGCCAACTAGCTCTTCATGGCCTCCAATGAATTTGTTTTTATCATGCTTTGGTAGTCGTCTGCAATATTCCTGGTGCACTCCAATACAACATTGATATCATGACAGTCACACTTCACTTTCTTTCCCTTGACAACCATATAATCTACTGGTTTGAAGGTAGCGGCTTTCCTTTTCCCTTGTGGAACCAGATCTCCATAGGTAGCGTAAAACTCCTGGACCCAATAAGGGATGTAAGGGCCACAGGGTTTATTAAAAATCTCAAACTTGTGGGATTTCAAGGTGCTCCAGATATCTGTATATCTGTCCACCACACCGTTTGTGGACAATCTCTTCTCCTTGATAATAATACTCAGTCCCCCGGCCTTTAATCTGTTGAGAGACCGGAGAGGAGGACCCTGTGCAAGTGGTGCTGGGACCACAGCCTGGTCAGGAATTGAAGGAGGAGTAGTGGACTGAGGTACCCCAATCCTAGACGGATCATTCATCTTCTTGGAGTGCATTTCAGCTTTCCGGGATATTAGCAACTAATCATCCTCTAGCTCAGAAATGTCAACCTGAGGGTCTTGGTGTTCCCCCTCGCTTTCATAGGTGGTTAGGTGAGTAGCGTAGACTCCCTCACTGTCGGATCTGACCTCTGGTGACTCAACAATGGGCGCCTTACCCTTTCCTTTGCCCTTCCCACCTGTGGTAGGACGTTTGGTCGTCTTTTCTTGGGATGCAACTGCATCCTCATTGATTGTGATTCCCTTTGCCCACTTGCGGGGCGGCATGTCTCATCCCGGTACCTTGGGTCTAGCCATATCTTCAAAACACGTAAAAAAAGTTAGGAAATATCCAAGAAAAATTGCAGAATTCAAGTTGCAGAAAGACTCGCTAAACCAATCGGTGAATCGCCGAGTCACTTTGGTGAGCCAGATCGGGCTCGTCGAAAGGACTGGCCTGAAAAATTTCTAGAAAAATGGCCGGTCGGTGACGTGCAGGGCCTTTCGGCGAATCACCAACATCACTCGGCGAGCTCAGAGTAGCCCGCTGAATTTTACAACATGCTTTTAGGGGTTAGGGTCACAGAAAGGGCAATTAATGGATCTTTCGGCGAGTCACCGAGTGAACTCGGTGAACTCAGGCTTTCCGCCGAAAGATACAGACTCTAACTTAGCCAAATCACGAAATGAAAGGCGATCAAGGGTGACGTTGGCGACCCGCGGAACATTTCGAGAAGCTCGACCCAGCTCACCAACGTGCCCAATGTGCCAAATTTCAACCCCGTTTCCCAAATACAAGCCCGCAGCCCCTGAAATCAAAATCAAACTACATGATTATGCAATTAAACCCAGACCCAATGGACCCATACCTCCAGGGTGCTTAGACTTCTCTCAATTTTGCCAAAATTGTCCATTTGATGACTATTGCCCTTAAGAATGACGTCAAACGCTCCATCATTGGGCAAACCATATCATTTAGCATATTAGGGGTTACTCAGACTCTACCCAACTAGACCCAAAAAAAATTCACCGCAACCCTACAATTTATGATCAATTTTAACTCACAAAATTCGAAAATCAACAATTTAAGCAATTAGGCACAATTTAGAAACTAAAACAGGCAAATCACACCTCAAATACAATTTCAACACAGATACAACACACAACAATAGAATTTTACCAAATACAATTGAGTTCAACCACTAATCAAGAGTTCGGGGTTCATGAAACCAACCTTATAGCCGAATGAAGAATTTGAAATGCTAGGCGGCAATGTAATTCAAATCCTAACATGAGATCAACACATAAAAAGTGATAAATATGGGAAAATACTAAAAATCTAGAGTGCGGGTAGAGAGTATGAGGTTAGAAATAGGAGAATGTGAAAGATTTTTGAAAGTTTAAACCGTTTGGACTTTTAAAACATTTTCGTTCGTGGCTCTTTCGGTGGTATTAGTCGACCACGCTGAACCACTCTACGATGTGGTGATTGGTGACTAACCTCACCAAGTTTTACAGGACCTCCTGTCAATTTGGGGGTCCAAACGGCGGACAATGTCGGGCTCGATAACCTGTTCGGCGAGTCACCGTTTCATCCATAGGTCTGCCGAGTTTTGCCGACTCCTACTTGATATTTTTGTGAGTCCAACGATGGTCCAAGTCGGGCTCGCCGACCTCTTCGGTGAGTCACCGAACGGACTCTTGGCTCGTCAATCTACACTTCAAACACATTTCACCTTTCAACCTGCTCAATCAACACTCGTTATTAAAAAAAAAACACAAAGCATTAAAACCTTGGGTTGCCTCCTTAGAAGAGCGTTAGTTAACGTCGTGGCACGACATAAGTATCCATTGAAGCTTCATTCTTGGGGTTTGCCATAGTATCACTAGGCAACCCCCCTTGTTGTCTTGGGTTAAGATACGAAGCAATTTGACCTATTTGGGTCTCCAACTTCTTAATAGAGACGGAATGAGAGGTCACCGTCTGGTTGAAAGTGGATACATCTTCCTTCAAAACTTTATCGGACCCTTCAACCTTTTTGAGAATGCGTGAGAGCATATCTTCAGTCCGGCCACCCTCAGAATCTTTGGGCTGTTGACGCTCGTGGGGAGGAACATACCTATCCTTCTCCCCTTCTCTTTCCTTCCAAGTGGCGTTACGATCACGCCAATCTCTGTCACGGTCTCTCCATCCCTCATCTCTAGTCCAACCTTGGTATCCACCCAGCCTTGGGTAGTTAGCACGATAACTTCCTCCTTGGTTGGTTAAAAAGTTTACTTCTTCGTTGTACAACGCTTCAAAGTTGGCTTCATCGGGGTTTGCACCACGAACACCCACAACATAAACACTCCTAGCACCAGCACCCATGACATTTTTTGCTAAGATGTCAAGTTGGGTCATCATCTTTGTCATGTTTTGGTCTCTCTCTTGATCTTTTTCGATCTTCTCCTTTGTGAATTAAAAAGTAAGAGGAGAAACTTGGTCCTCACGAGTGTACCATGCCCGGTTAATCTTCGCCATGCAATCAAGGAGTTGAGATGCTACTGCATAGGGCTGTTGCGTGAAACCACCCGAGGAAAGCTGATCAACCACCCCTTTGTTCACCGAATTAAGTCTTCTATAAGAATATTGCAGCAGTACATTATCGAGTAATCCATGAGTTGGGCATTGCAACACTAGATTCTTAACCCTTATCCATGTCTCATGGATTGGCTCACCCTCCAAGCTCTTGAAACCTTGGATGTTGTCCCGAAGAGATATCATCTTCGAAGGAGGGAAAAAGCAAACTTGGAATGTAGTAATAAGATCTTCCCACGAAATGATCGAGTCTCTTGGCAAGTCTGCCAACCACTTGCTTGCCTCGCCCATCAGAGAAAATGAGAACAACCTCAACTAAACTGATTTTTGCAATATGTTCTTGAAAGAGATTGGTCCATAAACATCAACAAAATTCCTGATGTGCTCATGGGGATCCTCATGAGCTCGACCTTCGAATAAACCCTTCAGTTGAAGGAGCTGAAGCATGGTGCTTGTAATGTGGAACACATTGTTCCCTTTAGCAGGAGGCAAACGAATTTCCCCAACACCACCCATTTGGACAGGGTCATTGATGTTCAGGTCATTGACATCGTTGAGGTTCCTGATATCATTTTGGTGGCCCACTTGGCTATCATTAGTACTGTTTACGCTCATCTCCTCTGTTTTAACAAGTAACACAAAACCAAAACTAAAAGTAAGTAGATTCAACTATAACTAAAAAGAACACAATTCAACTTCAAACAACACCACTCCCCGGCAGCGGCACCATTTTGATTTAATGTTTCAAGTACACCTCATCCAACTCTAGGTGTTTAACGATCGTAAATCAGTATAAAACCCAACTAAATGAGTTGGGGTCGAACCCCACATGGAGAGGTACACGTTTTAAATTAAATTATGAAGTGCAAACGTGGTCTAATCAGCCATAGGAGTAGAATTTATCAATTAAAGAAATAACCAAATAAAAGGGTTGACACAAATGTCAGATAGGGGTTTTGGTTTTAGTTTTCAACTATAAACAGTCACAAAAACTTCAAATTAACAATAGGGAGATGGGTTCTTGGGATGTGATCGATTATAGGCAAATATAGGCATATGGGTAACTGCAACTATTAGTAAATAGCTAAATATTAGTGAGTACGCTAAACTATAAGGGAGATAATTTTCTCTCGAATAATTACCCCGAATTAGGTGATTTCTTTCGAACATCAACAAGCAAGACAATTAAGAGCAACCCATACCTTAATCTATTCACTCTCTCGAGCTAAATTTGTGGGATTGGATTTAGGATCCACTCTCTCAAGCTAAATCCGGGTCAACCCAATACCCACAAACCATCAAACAATGATCTTAGTTCTAAAACCTCTCTCTCGAGCAACCCAAGAACACAAACATAGAACTGCATTTGTAACTACAATTCATAAATTAAACCACAATTAATGATTAAACTCACTTTTAAATAATATTTCAACTAACAATTAACAATACCCATAAACTAAATCAGCCCATAATCACATGATCACACCCCAATAATTGGGGTTTTAGCTAGACATTATAAAAAGGTAAAATCAATTACCAAATTTGGTAATTGATTATCTATCAACTGGGTAAGACTGATTTCATCTTTACAATGCTCCAATTTGATGAATCTCAAAGACCCACTTTCGAATCTTAAAAGTGAATTTCTTCGATCCTTCAAAGCTAAAGAAAACTCTAGAGAAAACTGTCTCCAAATAATGATTAATTCCAAAAATTAAAAGATAAAACTTTGATAGATGAAAGATACTAAACTAAATGTTCAATAACGTATTTATAGTAGCCAAAAATATGCTACGAATAGTCATTCGGCGAAGTAAGTCGTGCTCGCCAAACCACTCGGTGATCCGCCATTTGATTTCTTGCATCGCCTTTTCGCCTTGCCATTCAGTATCCTTGGGTTCTGTAACTTTGGATGATCTAACACTGCTTCGCAGAACTGCTCGACGATGCACTGACTGCTCCTTCTTATCACCGATTTGGTTTCTTCCCTCAAGGCTGGCACACTGGAACTTTAGGTGGTGGAACTGGCCATTTGGCGATCACCAGGCTTGCCTTTCTTTAATTCTTCAGTTTATTTTGTTCCTTTTTGCATGTTAGTGTCCTTGATTTGTTCCTCAATCCATATACTTGAAAATCAAGGATTTTTCATCAGTTTATGGAACAAATCAAGCATTTGAGGACACTCAATCTATATAAACAAAGCCCCTAATGAGTCCAAATATCGGAGTCATCATGCTCCTCACATCTATTGTGCAAGTCTTTTTCATTCCATTAACATGGATTACTCGTCCACTTATCCAATGTGGAGGAAGGAAGTCGTTACTTATTATCTAGTCTATCCTTCTTCTAGTTGGGAAAGGCTTTTGTGGTTTGTTTTCCAAAGGGATTTTTGGCATTATTATACCGCTCAATCATCAGATTTAGCATATCGCTCCTACAAGAGGTTAGAATTTTTACTCTTTCATTGTCTATTTATATGTTTTAGAAGTTCTTAATCCACTTACATTACATATCATGCTTAGGAAATTTGAAAATTTACATGTTATTTTTGTCATATTCCGTGAACTTAATGTAGGAGACTTGAAAAACTGTATGTAACACCCAGGAAATTAGTAGGCTAAACTAGAGCTTGACGTGGGGGTTAGAGTCGTACATATTACTTCCCTTACTTAGAATGAAGGATTTAGGGGTTCAACATCAAGGTACGACTCCCAAAGGACCAACCAAGGGTCCGTGAGGAGGACCCTAGGACTACCCTAAAAGTTGTCCAAAAACATCCCACCCACGAAAGAGGACCCACGCCCCGTAGGGGGGTCCACGCCTCGTGGATGGCCTCATGGGTCAAGGCCCCAAAAACACTTCCTCAGACCACCAGCCACGATTTACCAGCACGGCCTGTGGGCGTGGTCTCGTGGGTAAGGCAGTAGGTTGGTCTTAGGCGGTTAAGTTGGGGTTAGTATGGAACTTTCCAGAATTAATTAGGGGTTAAGTGGTGTAGTTTTATTAGAGTTTAGACCACCTATATAAAGACTTTAGACCCTTAATTAATTCATCCCAAATCATTTTTTCAATTCACCCAAAAAGAAACCCAATTTCCTCCAAGAAATTCTCTCTCTAGAAAGTAAAGAAGAAGAAGAAGAAGAAGAAGAGAATCAAGCCAGGTCAAGACTCCATTGTTTCAAGATTTTTAAGGCTTTATAATCAAGGTATTATAGCTTATTCATCCATAGATTTTGTCCATCTATGGAGTCCCCTAGTTATACCACAATTGTGAAGATGAAATCCCCAATTCTAGTTATAGGGTTCCTTCCAATATTGTGGGTTATGTTGAGTATGAATCCAATTGAGTGTATATTGATTGTTTATGATTGAATTAGTAGTGAATCATTTATTATGATGATATTACATGTTTTCCATGGTTAACCCTACTCTAATTAATGAAATTAAAGTATTGTGGGTTTATGTCATGAAAGGTGAAATTGAGGATTTAGAGATAATCTTCTAGAATTGATAACTTGTATAGTAATAGTTCAATAATAAAAGCATGTAGACATGCATTGAATTAGAATGATGTATATGTGATGGACCATGACTAGTAAAGCTTTAGATTGAACCTTTATGATGATATATGACTAGAATCACTTAAGAATGAAACATGTGATTAGAATGCCTTGAAATCTAGGTATGTATGATGATTGTAAGAAGTAAAGCTTTGAGAGTAAGGCTTGTAGTCATGATTGTTGATTGCTAGGGCTTTGAGAGTGAAGCCTATATGAGAATGGTAGACTAGTAGATATAATTGTGGTGGAAAGACTTTACCCTCCCCATCTACCTTATTTATATTTGAATACATAAAGTGATAGAATCACTTGAAACATGGATTGGTCGTCAAGGATATCCCTCCATGAATAATGAGTCAAGTAAGGCTTAATAACTAGTCTAAGGGATGTATGCTTGGCCCAAATGGATATTTACAATGAAATTGAAGTTCACACATAGTCGGGTCCGGGTCTCCAAGAGAAAGGATGTTCATACCTAGTTGAGTCTGGGCTTCCAAAGTAAAGGGGGAACTCTCACATAGTAGAGTCCGGGCATTCCCAAAGTAGGACACATGGGATGGAAGCTTTTACATAGAGAAGTTTGGGTTTCTTGTAGCAATCTGCATATCCAATGAACTAAGACAATCTTGAAAAGGTACCTCCTAGTGTTCAAAAGCATTAATGAACTTAGACATGATTAATAAAGTATCTCATAGTGTTCAAGTTAATAATGAACTTAGACATGCTTGAAGAAGTATCTCATAGTGTTCAAAAGTAAAGAAGAAGGACCAAGATGTGCTTAAAGAAGTACCTCCTAGTGTTCAAATGCTTTAAAAGTGGGATTTGCCCCAATCAAAAAGTATGAGTATGATATCCGAAAGTGATTCTTAGTATGGATAGGATTATGGGGTCTTATTCATGCATTGCACAAGTATGACTTAAGGTTACCTAGAAAGTGTTTCTTTTATATGATGTATGTTTAGATAGGATTGTGCTATAGTTGCCTTCCTTGTTATGATTGACTAAAGGTGAGAGATTTCCTTTTCTATGAGAAGTAAGCTAAGGATGAGCTCAAAGATGTTAAGTATGTATGATGGCCTAAGGTGGTACTTAGTGTGGGTGAGATTATGGGGTCTTATCCATACATTGCACAAGTATTACTTGAAGATACTTATTAAGTGTTCCTTTTAGGATATGAAGGACTAAGGGTTGACTAATGGTTATTTTATACCTATGTTGGAGTTTATGCATATGACTATGTTATTGTCTTTTATGCTTATAGTTTATGTTTCAGGAATTATCTCTTATGATTATGGCATATGACTTATGTTGACTAACCCTTATGTTATGCTCTTATGATGTTATGCTAGCTATCATATTTAGTACTTTTGTACTAACACATACTCTTGCCTACATTCCCATCAAATGTAGGGTCTGGCGATTTTGAGTTCCATTCTTGTGGCTAGGTTCCTAGAAGAGCAAGGAGTTGAAGACTTGGTGAGTTCTCATAGCATTGAGGATTTGATCACCTTTCCTTTATGTCTTTCTTTTATGTTTTAGATTTTTTAATGGGCTGCGTCCCAAGGATATTCATGTTCTAGATTGTTTGAGACAAGTGTAATAAGACTTCCGCTTTGCTTTTATAAAGACCTTGATTGTATGGAAAATGTTTTAAAATTTCTGCACTTTCTATTATCTTATGTTATGATATGCTAAGTGGCTTACATGGAGTCCTTCGAGGTTCTATGTGTCATGTTACATGTAGGGTGTATCCCTAGGCTGTGACTGTGTATCTCACTTACGTTAAGCAATTATGTTGCAATATGGAAATACTATGAACAAAGGAATCAAGTTGTCCACTTCCCATAATCTCAAATAGGTCATTCGGTGTATTAGCCTTTTCCCATTCCAGTAATTCCATTATATCTTTCTTATTGAGACCCCAAGGTTTCTCATTGAGAAGGGGAAAGTGGATGAGGCAAAAGTTTCTATCGTGATGATAAGAAGAAGTGGAGGGGAACTACAACTGCAAGACTTAGCAATATCGATAGAGAGAGAAGACAAGAAGTAATGGAAGAGATTGCCTCATTCGCCCCTTCTAGTAGTTAACATAGTGTCATGTCCTGAGGCTAACCCCTGGACGTAAACGCGAGACCTAGGATCACGAGTGACCCCAAGTTAACCCTGAGTTGGCATATCATAAGCATACTAAACGATAACTGAATAATTATACTATGCGGAAGCTTAAACAATGATAACTAAAAATGGGGAATACTCAATACTGATCTGAATATATAAAAGACTATGATTTTAATAACAACTGGAGGATCAAACTCAAAACAAAAACTGAATTTAGTACTATGTCTAAAAAAGCCTCTAATTGACTAAAATTGCTGGGACATGCCCCCAGCTAACTCTAGCAAAATTGAAAACTAAATAAAAAGACTAAAGTGTAAAACATGTCTATTGTCCCCGAAATATGAGGACTCACCACTGAAGCTGTTGAACTTGAGATCGGGAACTGATCTATGCATGATCTGGATGCTGAGTACATGAACCTACATCATAAAAGGATATATCGTAGAGTATGTGTTAGTACTTGAAAGGTACTGAGCATGCAAGATAGGATAAAACTAAACAAAGTTATAACTGAACAAAGCATACTAAGCAATGATATAAGATGAACATGATAAATATACCGAACATGCTGAACATGGACTAAACTGAATGCCATGGCCAAGTTCATAACATACTGAATACTGTAATATAACTGGTAACCTGGTCAATGCACTAGAATCTAAATGTGGGAGCTACTAATAACAGACATAAAACAATGTGAGCTAAACGTGGAGTCCGATGTATACTCCCCATTGAGAGGACCCAATATACATTGCCAGGGGTATAAAGGCATGACTAGTGTGATCACTAAATATTATGCCCACAGAGGGGTTAACCTACGGGGGCACGTTGTTCTGGGACTATGAGGATGACTGACCCTAGTCCAACTCGGTATTAAGCCTACACCCAACTAGAATGTATAAAATATAACATAACTGAAATAAACTGGATAGCTTAAGATTCTAACATGCTAACTGAAAATGCAACATTAAGTATTGATAATGAAACATTTGAAAACCGGTGCATGTATATCTGTATAAACCGACCTAGCAAGTGTAATTCATAAACTAAAAGAACTACACAACTAGGGTTCTGAATTTCATACAGGAATTTACGCAAAAATGTTATGAATACATGATAATTTGATTAGGAACACTATAGCAGCTAAATCATCAAAAATTTCTGAAGTTCTAGAAACCCTAGGTCTAACAATATGAAGGGAATCAAGAATCTGACTGAATTCTAGGGACCTAATGGGTGAAAGGAACCCACTAGTGAAATCCCACATACCTAGTGACGAATTCCACGAAGAAATATTTTGATTTCGGGGATGGAACAGAGGGAAACCTGTTGCGTCCTTGGAGAGGACTTGGTCGATGCTTTTTCGCATGTTTTCCTTGGTTTGATCGATTTCTTTGAGAATGAATTGGTTAGGGTAAAACTAACCAAAACGACGTAGTTTTGGTGTCCAACGCATAGGGAAAAAACCAAACGACACCTGACTTAAAAGCTATTGGGGCCAACCGATAGGCCTGAGCGATGGACCATCGATCGACTGAAGGCCCTTCTTGTCAGTCTGTCGATCTACATCAGAGAAAGGGTTCTAGGGTCTTGATCCATGGACTAGGACCACGGCTCGTGGTCTGACCTACAATTCGTAGGTCCAATTTTTGGTCGACCCTTAGAAGAATTTTCTGGGTTTCTAGGGAGGGGGTTGCAGGTGGCCAACCACGGACCCGACCTACAATTTGTGGGTCAACCTACGTTCTATAGGTGTCCCTGTTGGTGACACCTTCAACTTCTGAAATTCTGCATTTTGGTCTTTCAAGCATACTGGGTGTTACACATAGTGTCCCTATTAATACAAGAAGTTATAGGTTTAGACTCGAAGTATACTTTGGGGTTATGTTTCTTCAATATATAGGATAATTCTATCATAGTTCTTTGCTAAAGTAAATCGGGTTGTAGTCGTCGAATATACCTATAAGACTTACACCTTCTTTAGCCGACGCAAGATATTAATTTCTACATGTGTAGGCATGTTCCTTTCTCATGTACTTCATCTTTCTTTTCCTTTTTGTTAGATTTCTCTTAAAGAAATTTTTATTATGGAAGTAAAATATATAATTTTTCCTACATTTCTAGGTTTGTTTATTAGGTCTATTCGCCCGTGGATACTAATTTTCACATGTGTAGGCATGTTTTTGGCTGGGGTACTTCATCATTTATTTTTTTGGTAGTCAGATTTCTTTTAAGACATTTTTAATATTGAATAATATATATAACTTTTTTCCTATATTGCTAGATTTTATTATTAGGTCTATTTCTTGCTAGTGCTAATGGAGATCCTATCTATCATTTGAGTGCTCAAAGTTCCTCTGTCCCCACAACTTTTTTCATACACTAGTAGAAGTTTATTCACGTCTAAATGGAACATGTGATTGGACGAGAGCAGTATATCCTGAAGGAACAGAACTACTAGGCACATCTTTGAAGATGAATGCAAGTTCATTCATGTCATTGATCATGAACTCAACAATTATGTGGATATTTTGCACAATTAAGATTTGGATCTTCACCTTTTTTGTGTTGGGTGGTTGATATATAAATTACTACCTAATGACGCCAGAAAAAAATGATGGATGAAATGAAGCTATGTGAAGAGGTCACTACTTTTTGAAGATATTTCTTCCAAAAGAGGGCAGTGATGAGACAATGTAGTTGGGGAGCACATATATGAAAGTAAAAAAAATATGTAATTCATTTATATATATATGTTGTATGTAGTTGTATTGTTGTCTGAAGAAACACATCTTATCTTTGACATATTAACAATTCACATGGTGTATGTTTTTTTCTATACTCTTTTACTCAAATAAAAAACCACACCCTTGTGATCAATTTTTAGAGTCAAGGTAGAATAAGTGAAGCACTTGCATCTCCTGCGTTGTACGTGCATCTCATGTGTGGTACATGTCTTGCGTGCTCTATATGTACATTTCATGCTTTGTAGGTGAATCTCGTGCTTGGTATGTGGATATCATATTCTATACATGCATCGTATGCATGAATAGTTTTTTTTAATTCGCCTTATTTCGATGAAGAAAAATTTACTTACAAAGCAAAAACTACAGCTTGCAGTGTATGATATTTAGAAAAATATTATCTGGAGATTTTAGTCATCTTTAAAAATGTATGATATAATTTTTCATTATATTTATCTTGAATATATGCAAGAATTATTAATCTTTTTATGATCTTCCAAGAGAGGTCGTGGGATACTGTATAATGGACAAGTAACAAATTTCGTAGCTTTCGTATCAGATAAATTCCTCTACTTTCATAATACACAGATTCATATGCTTTTGAAGTTTTAGAATTTCAAGTTATATCAATTCATCTATTCTATACATTATTACAACTACATACCAACATATATAAGGAACACCGCCGAAAAATAAACCACAAGATCCTAAATATGATTTACACAGTTTCTTGACTTTAATATGTATTATCCCTAGCTACATGATCTCATCAGTACCATTATTTAGCATAAATATCCTCCTAAACTAGTCTCCCTCCATATATCTTCATTTGATTCCACATTCTTAAATTTGTATATCAACCACCCAATGCAATTTCTATATCATCCATCCAATGCAAAGAAAACCAATATTAAATAAGGCGAACTCCCAAATCTTCATAGCACCAAAAATCAACATAATTTTTAGGTACCTGTCCACAAACTTGTATACAAATGTGGAAATTAGGGTCTTCCGTTGGCCAAAGAAGGTGTAAGTGGAATAGGTAAATCTGGTGACTCTAATCTGAATAACACTACCAATGAGTGGGGCAAGGAAAGAGATCACATGGTTCATATATCACTACATGAAAATTTATTTTTAAAGACCAAATTTTAACGAAAGAATATAAATCCGGTTGTTATAGGTATATATATTACGTCACAGTTTTTTCCCGTCGTTAAAAGGCAATTTTAATATAATATTAACGAAAGGACAATATCCAGACCTTAAGAAATTAATAACCAGACGTTAATAATAATATAATGACACATACTTTTATTTTACCCCTTTTATTTTTAACAAATATAACTTATTACTACCCCTCTATTACCCTACCCACCCCCATCAAAACTATTGGTCTCCCATTACCCCACCCCCTTCGTGAGAAAACATCAACATTCAGATCGAATCGATAGATGAACAACTTCTCGATTTTTCCGCTAACAAACATGCACACGCACGCCACCTTCTCCACCCCTCCGAGGAGATGCAAAAGTTTCAACACATCATCCTTCTCTTCCGCTAGAAAGTGAGAAACCTAAGGGAGTGCCTAACTCAGATTATCAGAGAACTGATTTGTTGGAGAAAAAATCATAAAAATGACCACGATAATTGTGGTATCGTTAGCTCCAGGTATCTGTTCAAGCTTAAAGGAAATCAATGCCTATTCTTTTCTAATTGCAGAAGTAAACTTTCATTTCTTACTTTAAATTTCACCTGATTGTTGCTGTTCTTTGTTGTGTGTGATAATAATTTCACATCTTCTTGTAGTTCCCTTCTTTTTAAAGTATGTTCCTTTTGTTTTGACTATGAATTGTTAGGTGAAAATTCTGATTTTACCCAATTTTATGTATATTCTTTATGAATAATCTAGTTTTTTTCAGTAGGTTTTTGGTGTACATGGTCTTAAATTATGTGTACTAGTCATTGCAAGCATATGTTTGTGTGTACTTTCTGCAGTATCCTCGATTGAGAATAAAAGAAATCATAATAATGATAATTATTGAATAAACTTATCAATCTGATAATTTGTAGGACAAAATTTTCATTATCCTTCACAAGTGTAATTCTGCCTTATAATATGATATATTTTTTGTGTAAACTGTAGAGATTAGGTTTCCTTATTCCTGTTTTCTTAATTTTTTTGTTGTTCTGGTCAAAGCACAGTAGTTGTAGCACTAATATGGATTGAAAATACTAACTTTTGAATAACCACAAGAGGGGCTGACGACCTGACCTTTTATGTATATAGGACACTTTACAATCTTTGCAAAACAATGTAGCAAGGAGGAATTCTACATATCATCTTTTTGCTAATCTATCGTAACTTTAATACAATAACTTACAAAATATTAGCTTTGTCACATCTAAGTCTAATGTTGAAAATTGGACCTAGTATTATTGGTTTTGTTCTATTTGTGTTTCTTTATTACTTTATGAGTATTCTGTATCTACAAGTACAAGTATACATTGAGAAATAACTCCTCTTTTTCTAATTGGTGACTCCGTGATTCTTTCCTCGTGTGTTGATAGAGGATTGATTTTGTGAGCCTCTTTCAAATATGTTAATTATGTGCAGACCTTGTAAATATGTGACCAGTTAATCATGAAATAAACACTCCTTCTTCTTCCCCACACATGATATAAGGCTTAATATTTTTGGTCCTGATGCGAAGATTAGTAACTTGTTGTTTGTCTAAATTAAGAATCCTCCTCGCTTGATTTGGCAGATCTGAAAAATTATAAATCTCAAACTTGCTGGTAGTGTCAAAAGCCATGTTGGCTAAATAATCTGCAAGAATATTTCCTTCTCTGTAAGTGTGTTTAATTTGAATCCGACACAATTGAGATGCATCCATTATGTCTCCAATAATTACTGAAATGTCCCAAGGGATCTCCCAAACTTTAGTAAGGATCTTAATTAGATTAATGAATCTGTTTCCAAACATACTTGATTCATCCCAACAGTAATGCAATGAGTGATTGCCTCCCTTATAGCTATAGCTTCTGCCTCTAAGTTCGTACTTTCATGAATCTCTTCACCATGAACATAGAGTAAGTCTCCTGAACAATCTCTTAAATAGAAACAATAAGTGCTTCTTTCCGGAATTCCCCTTGATGAACCATCTTTGTTGCATTTCACAAGACCTTCTTTCCAGTTGACTGCGATATAATGAATCCTTGAAGCGTGCTTTCCAAGAAAATCTATGATATTAGGCCAAGTTGTAGGAATCTGTAGTCCAGAATAAGTGGTCCTCCCATGTCTCCAAAAATCTGAATTTACTTCAAAAACTAAACTGTTGTAAGAAGAACTCTTTCCATGCTTCAACCTGTTTCAACTTTTCTAGAGGTTCCATATCACAATGGCTGGGACAACTCTCAATAGTGGCTTTAATTTTGAACAACAATCTGATGTGCACCATTTATTGCAAACTTGTGAAAGTTGTAACCCCTCTAATTGAATCCCTGCAAAATTAGCAAACAACCTCCATAGCTTAGTAGCTATTGGGGAGGTTAGAAAGAGATGAGACATAGTCTAAGCGGTAGGCTTAGTGCAACACCAACATTGTGAAGCTATATTGACTCCGATGTGTTGTAGGACATCACCCACTGGAACCCTAAATTTCCAAGCTATCCATAGGAAAATAGACATTTTAAAAGGGAAAATAAAAGACACATAGAGTACTATGCTGAAATTGTGTTTCTGTAATTTCATTTAGCATTGGAAAGACTATGCTGAAATTGGAAAGACTATGTTGAAATTGTGTTTCTGTGATTTCATTTAGTTGGTTGGTTTTTTTGTAGGCTCTTTGTTTCATTTCATATTCTCTTTTCTATGAACTTGATGCTTATCGTGACCAACGACACTGACCTACGGTATGAGTGTCTATGATCGTCGAAAATATAGTAATCCAACCAAGGGTTGGGGTCGTGTCCCAAGAGAGCGGTTTTGAGAATTAATAACCAATTAGAATTTCATTCAAGTTAGTCGTAGTTAAAGACATTTACGATAAAAGACATTGTAAATTAAAGGGGGTGACACAAATGTGTCAACTATCAAAAGGGGGTTTTGTAGCAAGTATTAAAACAACAAAATAAACAAGAAAATCAAGTATGTGGAAAGGTTCTTGGGATGTGACCGCAATACAAGTTGAGATAAATTGTTGGGTACATGCTTTCGATAGGAAATTTGCAAAATAATATTGACTAGGCTAAGGTTTCGCGACCTCCCTCTCGGGCAAGTCGAAAATACATGGGTGGCTTTGTATTTGCAACTATAAACCCTTTAGATTAAACCACAACCACCAGGTGAAATCACCATTAAAATACATCTAACCTATCAGCAAGTAAGACCCAACAAGAATATCAACCCATATTTGCTAAATCACACCCCAAGAATGGGGTTTTTTAGCCACACATCAAGAAATAAGAAATTATACCTAACATGATAATAAAATCAAATGGGTATAAGAAATTAAACCTTAAATTAAGCAAAGGAAAATGAATAGAGAAGACCCACTTCCAAACTTGGGGAACAAGAACTCCTTTCTTCAAGTCTCCACAAAACCCTCTCCAAACTTGAGAGAAAATATCGACTAAAGTATGTTCTAAAGTGAAAATAATAATAATAATTGTTCCACTAAAAAATTCTCCAAAATCTCCCAAAAAATCCCTTAAGACTACAATTCTAACTAGTATTTATAGTTTTCACAGATTGTGCTGCGGAGGATTGTTTGGCGACATTAGTCGAGATCACCGATGAACTCGGCGATTTGCCTTTAGGTCAGCTCATCGCCTTCAGTGTCTTGCCTTTAGCATCCTCGCATTTTGGATCATTGAGCGGTACAGTATTGCTTCGCAGAACTAATCGGTAACTCACCGACTACTCTTTTCCTCGCCTTTTGATCCACTTTATTCAAGGCTTCACGTACTGGAAGGAAGGGAGGTTCATGTCATTTCGGCGACTCACCAAGTTACACTCGGCGATCCGCAAGATTCCATTTCTTGTTCTTTTCAGCCCTATTTGCTTCGTTTTGCGCCTAAGTGTCCATGCTTCCACTAAAACTTCAAATACCTGAAACTTCAACATTTTAATCTGGTATTGAGATAAAACAAGCATTCAAGGACACTCTTTCCATTAAAATAAAGCCCTAAATGAGTCCAATTTGTGGACTCATCAACTGCATCTCATTTACGCTTATTTCTTTCTCGGTTGGTCTAGACTTTGATTCTAAATCTGTCCGTGGTGCTTCTTGTTGTTGAAAGTGATTGCAAAACTACTCTTTTGAAGGCTCTATGTTGATTTGTTTTGTAAGGTATGTTTTTTTTTTCTTAACTTTTCTTTTTTACTGATATGTTTTTGAAAATATTTCATGTATTTGTCCAAATTTTTTTGGTCATTTCTTTTGCTATGTTTTTCAATATGGTCTTATCAACCATTTTTAAGAGCTACTGATGGTTGCCATCTTCTAGTGTGTTCCATCGATTTTTGAGTAATGGTAACTATCACTGCCCAAACTTTGATGTGTTCAGTATAGGTAATTAAAAATTGCAGAACTGTAACAAAATTTAAATGCTACAAATAGAAAAATATAAAATATTCACCTTTTTTCTTTAGTCTTTACATACCCTTCTATAAATATAATGGGGATTAGATTGTAGGACTTATCTAACCTTTGTTTGTAATTTTATAAATTTGTTGTGAAGCTACTTTGTATATTCAGTTCCTAACCATAAATGTAGAAACTATAGACGAGTTTTCCAACTTTTCAATAAATTCAATTGAACTGTGGATTTCTGAGCTGTAATTTTACATAAATGACATATGTTGTCAACATCTTGGTTATTGTTTCGGAGTTTAGTTGCAAGCAGATCTTGGTATATATCCCTCATGTAATCACCATTTGATTCCCTCATTTGCTTCAAAATCATCTGCAAAGTTGGTTCTGCCATACATTCAAGAAAAAGAGTAGCCATAATTAGATTCACATTATAGTTCCTAACGTTTTTTAAGAAGTAAGAGGTTGTATTAAATGTTATCATGGAGATGCAAGATAGCCACAAAGAATTTAGCTGATAACTTCAGAATTGCCAAAAAAACAGTTGGGAGTTAAAACCTATAGCAAAAACTCAAAGTTGTTTAACTAATACGAGGGAGCTAATGATGTCTATTGGGGAAATAACATCATTTATACAAGATTTTTATAAATAACTAAACATATTATTGATGTTTAGAATGTACATTCAAAATTTATTATTTTGAAATATTTGGTCTTTTACTATTGATATGTAGAATTTTCTTGAATTGCTAGACTTTTGTCATGTAATTTGACTATTCCAATTTGTGTAACCTTTTTTTACCATCTTGTGAGTATTTATGTGTGCTTCTTGTTTAAGTATCGATTAAGTGTTCGTTTCTTGATTTTTTCTTGTAATACGTATATAACTATATGCATCTACTCCACATGAATCTATAAATCTAAAAGTAAATTTCTAATTATTACTACCTGGTTGTTATACTAATGTATTGTTATAACTATTTTACATGCACGAAGATTATGGCGCCTAATAAGCAATGGATGGAACTTATTAATGATAGACTTGCTAATGCTTATATAGATGGGGTGGAGAATTTCTTGGATTATTCTTTTACAAAATTAGGAGAACCAATATTGATCCGTTGTCCATGTATTAAATGTGGTAATGCAATTTCTAGAACACGTATTGTAGTTAGGTCACATTTAATAGTACATGGGATAATACCAAGTTATACTCTTTGGTATCACCATGGGGAGATGTCAGGTGAAGCACAATCATATTTTGAATTTATAGATGATAATGACATTGAAGAGGATGATGGTGAGGATGAAATACATGGGTTGCTAAGAGATTTATACCCCGATTCTGATGGAGATAATATAAATAATAGTACTGGTGATGATCTTCGGGAGAAGGAACCAAATGCTGAAGCAAAAAGATTTTATAAGTTATTGAAAGATCTTGATCTACCATTATATGAAAGTGCAAAAGTTTCTAAACTTTCTACTTTGATTAAATTGCTTCACCTTAAAAGTATTGGTCATTGGAGTAATGAGTCATTTACGATACTATTAAAGTTTTTGAAGGATGATTTATTGCCTGATGGAACAAACTTGCCGGATTCATATTATGCGGCAAAGAAGGTAATTCGAGATCTTGGGGTTTCTTGTAAGAAGATTGATGCATGTAAGAATGATTGCATGTTATATTGGAAGGATGATAATTGTCTTCAATCGTGCAAAGTTTGTGGTGCATCTAGATGGAAGGATGATAAACATAGTGGGGAAACAAGATTGAAAAAATGAAAAAAGATACCATGCAAGATTTTACGTTATTTTCCTCTAAAGCCAAGACTTCAAAGATTATTTATGTGCTCAAAGACATCTCCTTTGATGTCATGGCATCATGACAAAAGAGTTGATGATGGAATAATGAGGCATCCATTTGATTCAATGGCATGGAATTTTTTTGATGAACTTCACCGATCTTTTGTAGCTGAACCTCGTAATGTACGACTTGGACTTGCTAGTGATGGTTTTCAACCATTTGGAATATCGAGAACTCCCTACAACATTTGGCATGTGGTACTTGTTCCTTATAATTTGCCCCCTTGGCTTTGCATGTAGCAAGAGAATTTTATTTTGACAATGCTTATACCTGGTCAGAATGGTCTTGGTAATGCAATTGATGTCTATCTACAACATTTAATAGAGAAGTTGAATGAGTTATGGGAAACTGGAGTGGAGACATTCGATGCATCAACTAGAAAATTGTTTTAGTTACATGCATCTTTGTTGTGGACCATTAATGACTTTCCAGCATATGCAAATTTTTCTGGATGGAGTACAAAAGGAAAATTGGCTTGCCCATGTTGCAATAAAAAAACTTGCTTTACAAGGCTAAAAAAAGGGCCAAAAACAGTGTTGACCATAAATGCTATCTTCCTCTTAATCACAAATGGAGAAATGATAAAGTGTCATTTGATAACAATATTGAGCATAGGCTACCACCAGAAATGTTGTCTAGTGATGATATGCTTGATGAAGTTGCTGATTTAGATGGGTTGCCATTAACAAAGGATCCACAAAAAAAGATTAAAATATCGCATAAGAAAAGGGTGATAACTGGAATAAGAAGAGTATATTCTTTGATCTTCCATATTGGAAAACCTTATTGTTGCGACATAATCTTGATGTGATGCACATTGAGAAGAATATATGTGACAATATTTTGGGGACAATTTTAGATATCAAAGGGAAAACAAAAGACACATTGAGTGCTGTGTTGGATTTACAAGAAATGAATATATGAAAAGAATTGCATCCAATACAAAATGGAGATGAATATGAGTTGCCGGCAGCATCTTACACATTATCTGTTGAAGAGAAGCAAAAAAATTTCAATTTTTTGAAGAATTTAAAGGTCCCAGATGGATTTTCCTCAAATATTTCTCAATGTGTCAACCTTAAGGATAAAACAATTTCAGGATTAAAAAGCCATGATTGTCATACAATTCTATACAACATTTACTCCCACTTGCCATGCATGGTATGCTTTGCAAATCTGTGTTTGAACCACTTATTGAGTTGTCTATTTTTTTAAAAGTTCTTGGAGCAAAATGTTTGAGCATAGAGGAGTTGGAACAAATAGAAGCCCAAATACCAAAACACTATGCAAGCTAGAAAAGGTGCACTTGTCTATTCATTTACCTAATGAAGCTAGGATTGATGGACCAGTTCAATAACGATGGATGTATCCAATAGAGAGATACCTACACTTTTTGAAGTGTTTTATTGGTAATATGGCTCACCCTGAAGGTTCTATTGTAGAGGGATATTTAGCAGTTGAATATATGATATTATGTTCAAGGTATTTGAATACAATAAAGACAAAGTTTAATTATCCGGAGAGAAATTATGATGGTGGGGTAATTGAATCTGAGGGTGGTTTAACCATATTTTGTGAGCCTGGAAAAAGTTTAAAAGGTAGTTCACCAGACAAACTTGATTCACATGATTTGGAGGAGGCACATTTTTATATTTTGAAGAACCGTGATGAAATTCAACCATTTCCTGAGTAAGTATTGATTAAATCTAATAATTTACTTCTATCTTGTCCATATTTCAACTTAAAATAACATGTAGAACTTCAATTCATTGTAGAGAGTTTTCACAAATTCATAGTGAGGCCTCTCAACAAAGTTCAGATGTGGAGTGGAATAAACAATTCATTAGTTGGTTACAAAAAAAGGTGAGTAGAAATTAATCAATTTTCTTAAATCAAGTATGTAAATATTATTTTCTAAAAGGTAATTTGATGTTGTTAGGTTGCAGAGTTGTACAAATATGGTGATAGTAAGAGAATGGCAGATTTGCTATCGTTATCACGTGGTCCTCTGCCATATGTGACAAGATTCAAAGGCCATATTGTTAATGGATATAGGTTTCATGTGCAAGAGTATGATAAATATTTGAAAACTCAGAATTGTGGAGTAGTTGTAGTAGGTAAGACCGGTGAAGAGCAAAAACATATGAATTACTATGGCGAGTTAATCGAGGTTCTTGAATTACAATTTGTTGGGGAGAGAAGAGTAATTTTATTCCGATGTACATGGTTTGATGTGTATGATCAGAAGAGGGGAGTTAAAATGGATGAATATGGCTTTGTAAGTGTTAAGCGTCGGCGATGTTTGAAAATAAATGAGCCATTTGTATTAGCCAGCCAAAGCATCACAAGTATTTTATGTTATCGATCATTCGAATAAAGGTTGGCATATAGTGCAAAATGTTCAACCTCATGATTCTTTTGATATATTGGAATAAAAGGATGATGACTTAGAAGAGTTAAATAACTCTACACAAATGAAAAGAAAAAGAACTCATTAATGTTTTAGTAGCTTTATCATGCCTGCTTTTACTTTATTAATTTTTTATGGTAGTGATTCTTTATAGTATTTTCTGTGAAAATTTGTTTAATGATCTTTGTCTTTAATACGAGGAACATGTGTTACATGTGCGTTTTCAGTTCACATTTCATCTTATGAAAAACTTCCTTACCTATTTGATCTTTTGATTGTTGTTGTTGTTGTTGTTGTTGTTGTTCTTGTTGTTGTTGTTATTATTATTACTATTACTATTACTATTACTATTACTATTACTATTACTATTACTATTACCAGTACTATTACTATTACTATTACTATTACTATTATTACTATTACTATTACTATTACTATTATTATTATTTAGTATTAGGTTGACATGAATCCCTCAAAAACTCTGAAGTATGAAATGGGACAAGCTTCAAAAATTCCCAAGCATGGACTCATTCTGCCTGGTGCCTTAACAAAGGGACTAGGTCAAAGTTTGAAAGTTATGAGCACTACAAGAGTTAATGCTGAACAAAGGACTTTGATTTCCAAAAATTGAAGTTACAATGCCACAACTAGCAGACAATAGTTTCCATGTGCATCCTTGTTTTGATGAAAAGGTAGACCATGCTCCCTTCCGTCAAGGAGCTGAAATGAATCAATACATTTTGACCAGTGATGCAAGGGCACGAGGACAAAGCTTAGGGATTAATGTTGAAAAACCGACTCTGATTGGCATAAATAGAAGTACTACAACAACTTCTAGTCGTAATAAGCCAGCAAAGACTAGTATCCCTGTGCCTCCTAATTTTTATTCAATGGAAGACGATGACACCCTCTTTCAACAAGCAGAAGTTACTCGAGATGCTCAAAGAAGTGATAATTTGCAAAATAGTTAGTCCAGTTAATATATTTGATCAAGAAATTTTGCTAAGCTTTCTCTACTTAATCTCCTTTTTATTATTTTTGTTATTAATAATGGGCATGAACTTCTTATTTTGGTTGACTTCCATCAAAATTTGCAAGTGCATTTGAATTTGATAAGTAAAAAAAAGTGATTGGAGTGCCTCGATCTGCTAAAAAAAGTGATACTGGTATTTTATTTTTTTTGTGCGTTGAATTGAAGTGTTAGTTTTTATTACTGACACTTAAATGTGCAAGTTCGTTTGAATCTAGAAAAGCAAAAAAAGTGTTTGAAGTGGCTCAAGGTGCTAAGGAAATTGAAACTAGTATGTATTTTCTTTTATGTAAAGCAGTACAAAAAATTATCTTGCCTTGCTTCCATCTGCAATAGATATATTACCATATGATAGCATCTTTCCATAGTCATTCTTGATCCTTTGAGTGAATTTTCCAGTTAATTGATGGCTCCAATTTGCGTCATTTCTTAGAGGAAAGTGGTAGGCCCAAATATCTTACAGGAAAAGTACCCACTACCCACTGTGAAACGCATAATATTTAAATCGGAAAAGGGCCAAAAATACCCCTGTACTATTCAAAAAGGTTTAAAAATACCCCTCATCCACTTATTGGACTAAAAATACCTCTCAGTCAATCGTTTTGGTCCACTGTTAACCTTTAAACTAACAATCTTATATTTTTTAATTATTATTATTATTAATTATTACGTGGCGTCTTTCTATTGGATAAAGTTTAATTCCAACCCACCAAACATTCTCCTACCCCTCCCGACCCATATTGACATCCCTCGACCCAAACCCAATTACAAGATCCATTAAAAATAAAAAAGATTGAATCATCTCTTCTCCCCTAAACCTAATAACCTATATTCCTTCTTCCCCTTTTCTTATTAAGCGATTTCAAGATCAATTTCACCCAATTTATTTTATCCTTAAACACATAATCTATTTTATCTTCATTATGATGAACCTTGAATTTAACAATGGCATTGAAAACAACGAGTTTCTAGCAAAAAATATCATCCAACATCAATTGTACATAACTAGTTACTCAAAAATTCTAAATGCATCTCATCAGCAACTCATCTACCCCAACATAATCCTGCAGATCCCTCTTGAGTAATTGAATATTTGAATGCATATTTTGGACAAAATATCTGAAGCTTTTATTTGACAATTTCATCTATGTTAATTATGCACTAATGGTCACACCAATATAAAACAATGTCACTATACATAAGTGTTTTCCCAAAATGCAGGAGGTGTTATAGGTGTTATTAGCCTTTCAAGAAAACAAATTATGATTATAGAGGGACCATAGTTCTTATTTGCCTTATAATTACAACAACTTATGGTTATTAAGGGTGAAATTGATCTTGAAATAGCTTAATAAGAAAAGGAGAAGAAGAAAAATAGGATATTAGGTTTAGGGAAGAAGAGATAGTTCAATCTTTTTTATTTCTAATGGATCTTGTAATTGGGTTTGGGTCAAGGGATGTCAATATGGGTCGGGTGGGGTAGCAGAAAGTTTGGTGGGTTGGAATTAAACTTTATTCAATAGAAAGACACCACGTAATAATTAATAATAATAATAATTAAAAAATATAAGGTTATTAGTATAAAGGGTAATAGTGAACCAACAAGATTGACTGAGGGGTATTTTTAGCCCAATAGGTGGATGAGGGGTATTTTAAAACTTTTTCTAATAGTATAGGGGTATTGTTGGCCCTTTTCCGTATTTAAATTAATAGGAGTTTCTTAAGTAGTTTTCCTGCAATAAAAATATTGTAAGCTTAGCTTTTTTACATATTGGATGAAATCTGAAGTCTGGTAAGTCCCTCATAATCTTTAAGACCGTAGTTAAGGACTCCATAACCAATATATAGATAGCAGGGGAGACATGGGGTCCCCTTATCGTATTCCTCGCTTTTCCTCAAAATAATCATTTTCTACCCCATTCACCATAACATAATAAATGGGAGGTGTTACATGATCATAATCAGCTTCACTAAGCCATCTAGAAACCCATAACCAAGTAAAGCTTCCTCTAAAATTCCCAACTCAACATGTCATATGCTTTTCGGAGATCAATCTTCATCAAACACTTGAGACTGGTTTTCCTATTGTAATGCCTTCATAAGTCATGATATATTAAGACATTGTGGACCATAGATCTCCCTTGAACAAAAGTTGACTGATTCTCTGCTACCAAGTAACTTACAACATATTTTAGTTTCTGACAAATCAGTTTCGAGATGACTTAATAGATCACGATACAACACGAGATAGGTCTGCACCGACTAGCATTTTCAGGAACAAGGACATTCGAGATAAGGGCAATATTATTAGCATTTATCTGTCTTAGTAACTGACCATTCCAGAAGAAATCCAACAGTTCTTTAGAAACATTTTTCCCATGATATACCAAGCTTCTCTGTAGAAATCACTACCATAGCCATCAAGACTAGGACTACTTTTCATATCAATACTTCACAACTTTCCTAACATCCTTTGCATTAAGAAGTTTCAATATTTCCAGTTGTTGTTCAATAGCTTGCTTCAATTGTCTTTATTTAATAATTGGGTAAAAATACCTTGTGTTTGCATCTCCAAGCCTGATCCAGTTTGCCTGACTTCTCTATAGTAGTAACATCTCTGCTAAGTTAGAAGCTTGTTTGAATTATACTAGTTTTTTGTTGCGACTATTTTCAACATTATTATCCTGACTGTTATTCAATGTATTCTTCTTTTCATTGACTACTAACTACTTCCTTGTGATTCTATGTTGTGCATTTTTCCTTTGAGATTGTGTCACTATTGTCATGGGCTATTTTACCTACACCACTGCTTTCATTTGCTTTATTTAATTTCCTGTGTATCCTTCTTGTTAGTAATGGGAATGAACTTCTTATTTCGATTGACTTGCATCAAAATTCACAAGTCTGTTTGAATTTGACAAGGCTAAAAAAGTGACTAAAGTGTCTTGGCAAGATCAAAGAAGTGATACTACTATTTTATTTTATTTGTGTAACTTTTTTTAGTAAGTTGACTTGATTTCTTAAGCATTTTGACTTACAGTTAGATTTGCAGGTTTGTTTGAATCTAGAAAAGCAAAAAAAATAGTTGAAGTGGTACAAGATACTGAGGGAATTCAAACTAGTATGTATTTTCTTCTATGTAATTTCTAATAGTTTCTGCATTGTTACCTGTAAAGCAGCTAAAACATTATCTTGCCTCGCTTCCATAGGCTCTGAGAATCTAAGAGTAATAAGAATTCACTGTGAAAAGACCAAATTGTTTCCCCTTCCATATCAAGCTATCATCACTGTTAATAAGATCTTTAAATGAGGTTAGGAGACCAACAAATTCAATAGAACTCTCCTTATCCTAGTCATTTAGATTCCTTCTTAGAAGTATGTTTCAGTTGTCTCCTTCTTCACTTTGTGCTACAGTGGGATTGAACTTCTTGTTTGGTTTTCCTTACTGTAGATTTTGCAGGTCCATGTGAAACAGAAAGGGCAAAGAATGTGAGGGGAACAAATATTTGTAAGAATGTTTTGCGACTGAGACCTGGAGAAAAATTAAAAGTCACTTTCTATCAAAATCGAGTCGTCGGGCAGAATCACACCTCATTTACGAGACACTTGGGTTTGCTAGTTCGTGATCATAATATGTGTCCACTGCGGGTACACTCATGGATGGACATGAAGAGCATAAGCTTGAGCACATGTGGGAATTTGTTACTGTAAGGATTACAACATATCTATCTCTTCTTTTTACTGATAACTATCAAGAATCCCTTTTCAAAAAGTATTGGATGTTTCAGTTTGAAACATGAGACTATTGATTTCATATTCCCTCTCCTTTAATAACAAATATAGTTACTCAATTTCAATGGATAGATAAAAATTCACAAATTTTGTCTTTTCTCGTTAGCCTATTTGATAGTTAAATCTCTTGCCACTACCTGCTAATAAGAAGCTTTTGAAAATTTAACTTTATTCTTCCACTGTAATTCATCTGGATGTTGTTATTAGTTTAATGTGGCTATAGTTAATATGATTCTGCAGTTGGTAAAAACTATCAATTATTGTTTTTCAATTTTATGTTATAATTTCAATGTGTAACCTTCATGTTAGCAAAATTTGGATATTTCTGAGTCATAGCAGTGTATTGATATCTACTTCGTTAAGTATTGAGCTCACACTAACTGTTACTTGAGGACCTAAATGTTTAATAAAGGATACACCTATTCATCGAAAGCCTCTACTAAGTATATACATTTCTTGGCCTTCTTGACGGTGTTCACTATTGATAATCTTTCTTTGGTAATGAATTATATATGTTGTACTTCTGTCTTTAATGAATCTTTAATTTTTGTTATGTAATATGGAGTAAATCACAATTCTATAACTGCCCTGCCACAATCTACTTCTTGATCTTGGTCAAGTGTCATTGGTTGATCTATTGTAGACTTTCCTTGACTTTGCCTGAGCTACTAATACCCAGGCACCTGTAACTTTCCTCCACAACTCTTTTTTCCATTGACATGAAATAAACAGATAAGTGGGGTCTTTTAAATAAGGTTGATCACATAACACAAATCTTATTCTTTCTCACTGTATCTCCATAGACAATAATATGCTTATTGTCAACAACTTCTTCTGATTAGATACCCATAGTATAAATTTTTGTTTGCTAGTTGAATACACATTAACTTGGATATACACTTGTAGATCATATTACAACATGAAGTAGGTCTATATTGACTAACATTAGCCAATGTTGAGACCATAGGGATAGTTAAAATTATGGTAGCATTTACTTGTTTCAACAACATCCCTATTCTGAAAATGTCATGTACAACATGAAAAGTATCTCCATCCACTACAATACATGAACAATTTAAAGAATAAACAACCAAAACCATCAGACTGTTGAGCCATTGTTAAAGCTTGTCACTTACAAAGTCCTCATGTTTTTTCACTCTTTCACCCATTAGGCACTACCTTTTTAATTATGCTACTGTTGTGGCTTACTTTCTTTTCAAGCAGAAATCCAATTTTGGCCTGCAGTAATGTAATCGGTATTTCATCTCCTAAATTCTTTTTTCTATGAAAGCAAGAGGTGGAAAGTTTTGTTAGAAATTCTGCCTTATTCCATGAGATCTAGAAGCACTTCGTTTGATCGTTTCCAAGAAGTGGCACACATAGGAACATCAAATAGTTGATCAATGGTCACATCTGGTGATAATGCTACAGTATGATACCAAGAAAGCCAAGTCAATAATGATATTTCTATACCTATGGAATTAGTCGTCCTAATCAATTTGTCTATTTAGATTTCTCTAGGTGGAATAATAAGAAAAGGTAAGATTCGATGACCTATGTTGAAGAGATATCTATCTAATCCGATCGATTGCGTAAAGCCCGCGGTAGCAACGGAACCGGGGAAAGTATACAGTACTTCTTCCTTTAATAAGATCGGGATGAGGAGTGACCTTTTACTGGACCTCGAGGATCGGCTTAAACTTGAAACTGCCTCAGAAGCAAAGAGAGGCAAAATAATAGAATTTATGGAGATCTTGTTACTATTGAATCACCTAACATAGACTAGAAATAACTAACAAAAACTTCATCTATTATCTCTCCTGATCATGGTGTATTTGTCCTTGCCCAACCTTGAATTTGTGTTATAGCTTTGTTTGATTATACAGGAAAAAATAAATGTGTACAGTCATTACCTGGTCAAATCCATGTGGGTTTACTTCTCTATAATATAATTGAACTAGCTAAGCTTAGTGATCTTCTAAAATTTATGCTAAGTTCATTTTCTTTTCCCAGCAAGATAGGATTGCTAGGATTCTATTATAGTAGTTTTTGTTCCTTTACGTCATGCTTCATGTCCACTCGCTTGTGTCGCTATTTTACTCTTAACGCTATTTCAAACACTATACAATAGTGATGTGAGTAAACTATAGGTTTTAAATAGACAACTTGTGGTTGTTATTTATTTGAAATTTTGATTTCTGTTCCTAAAATTTCTAGGTTACTGCCTTATTAGGTGATCTATACTTTGATGCCTTATTTTCCCTTATTCAAGAGATTTTGTTGGTATTTTTTCTATTTTAAGAGAAGTTTGACAGTGATGGCATGAATGATCAAAGAGATAATGCTTTGCAACATATGAGAAAGCTTTGGAATAACTGAAGAGGATCATTGCACAAGAAAGTGAAATCTAAATCATTGCATGAGGTTCTTAAAGATGTGTCGATGGGAGTATACAAGAGTGATTGGGAACGGTTGGTCAAGGAACATTTTTTATCTGATAAATTTAAGGTAAGCCTTCATATAGTTATTAACAAATATCATTTTATTTATTGTCACATATGATTAGTTTTTTGGAATAATTTATACCACGTTCAAATTGAGTTTTGATTTCGGTATTTTTGATGTCTTCTATCCACAAGATCTACCAAAGAAAATTGCAATGGTGTTTTTTTTTATATATATGTTCTCTTTTACCCTCTTCCCACTGAGCTTAAAAGTACACATTAAATATAGAATCATTAAACAAGATTGTGATAATTCCAGTGTTGTGTTGTTAATGCAGGAAGCAAGTACAAGAAACTCAGTCAATAGGTCTAAGTTGTGTATGCCTCATCGTACGGGTAGCAAGCCTATTAGAGAGATTTTTTACGAAATGGTAAATAAATCGTGCAACCCTACAAGGAAACCTCTCCTATTTCTATAAAATATCTTATGACTTATTTTTTAATCATGAAGGGATGCAAAAATGGTAATCCACCAAACATGGCAACTATTTTCTTTGAGACACGTAAGAAGGGAAATGAGCTTGTCGAACCTAAAACCACTGAAAAATATGTATGTTTATATCAATTTTAATTTCATTTAACATCCTTACTCTTACTTAGTGCATTGCGTTATCTTAAATATTCTTATGTTTTATAGGCTGAAATTCACGAGCTTGTACAATCTGAACCATCTCTTACTAAATATTGAGGTAGTGGAAAGGTGCTTTGGACCTCAATGCAAAAGTCACATAGTTGAATTTGGTGGTGGAATAACAACTAAGGAGTTAAAAGGCGGTACCACCTCAAAGGATGCATTGTGGGAAGAGCTGAAAACAACTCGAAAAGAAAAGGAATCACTACAAAAACACATAAATATTCTAGAGAGTAAATATGAACACCTTGAAAATATAGTGATCCGTCAGTCTTCATCAGTTCCATCAATTCCATCAGGTTTGTAAACATTCTATTAGTTATTATTACATGATATGTATTTTTGAATGAAGTGATGTTGTTTCCAATGCTCCTCGTTGATAAGGGCTTTGTTATTGTAGTTGTGCTATGAGTTATCTGTTTTCCTTTAGTGCATTGCGTTATTTTAAATATTCTGTATATTCTGGCATTCTCACTTTGTCATTTCTATATATAACTAAAATCAATGTCACTTTAGTTATAATATCCACAAAACTAAAACATTGATTTTATGTTCATTTATGTATATACCAATGAGATTGTTATAACATCTTCAAATGTAAAAGTAGGTATCAATATGGTTATTGTTCTTTATATAGTTGTTGGTAGAAAATCAAGATCTCTCCTCTGATTAGGTCCTTGTATGACCTTGTCCTCTATAATATCACTGTCAATATAATTTGCCCTTTATTATTATAGTTTTAGTAGTTAATCTCAAACATCACACACTTCCACACTACCCTTTCTCTGTTGGCCTGCAACTTTAAATATATTTGATCATGTCTGTGTCATTCTTCACTGTGGTAATTAGTTGTTTAAGTTTTTCTAACTTCCTGCTAGTCATCCAGCTGCAAGCTTGTTTCATCTGATCCACTTGCATTCTCCATTTCAACAACTTATCTATGTTTTCTTTCCTTCAACTTTCAGTACTAGTACTAGGACTAGGATTTCTGGTCTTCTTTATTTGATGTTAGTATATTCACATTCTCTTTGTTGAATCACTTTAATGTGTGTTGTATTCATGTCTGTCCACTTTAATCTCTCTCTTTCCTCCCATTACACTGGAAAGAGGCCCAGGTGTTGTGAAAGAGGTGGGGGTATGAGATAATATGAATGTGTTAAAATTGCTACATCCTAGAATAGTTCAATATTAGTAGGTAGTGGAGTATTCTCTTGCATTCTTATAGTGTCTTACTTTCGCCACCATATGTTTTTAATGATATTTCGATTATTACACTAATTTTTTGTTGTTGTTAATGATTCTGTAGTAATTGCTATATTTTATACGCTGTCATTTTCTCTTTTCATACTTACTTTAGTTTGCTTTACATTATTATAATCCCGTGACAGTGCCAAAGAGGAGTAGAATATAAAGGAATTGAAAAAAAAATTAACGCCAGACCAAGCTGAAGCACTTTTAATTTACTATGTTGTTTCATCCACAAGCATACACTTGAATAAATATTTAAATGAGGAAGCGCCAACCACCCTCTGTATGAGATGTTAATGTGAAAGTAATACAACTCTTGTTGGCTACCGGTGTAGATCCTCAATGTAAAAGGCTGGGTAGATAAATTATCTAGAATTCATGAACTAGAACTTTAAATCCGTTTCTAGTTGTATACATCAGAAAATACATCAGGAATGAAAAAGAAACAAATTAATTATCGGCTTCATGCTCCATCTTGATCTAAGTATTGTACTATTCAAGAGAATTAATCCTTAAGTTCAACTTTTTTCCGTTACTAATTAATTTACTTCAAATTGTTGTTTTGACGGATGAAGATTTTGAAGATTAAAGAACGAGATGTGAAAGATAATGTGGAGCGTGCAAAAAAGAATATTATATTTTTATTGTTGGTGCAGAGACGTTTTCTATAGCTATTCTATAATGTCATTTTCTTAATTTCTAGGATTTGATAGATGTCGAACACATATGTTTTATTATGTTGAACGTGTATGTTTTTGTAGATATTGTGTAGAACATATAAGTTTTTAGTAATTAAATCAATGTGTTCATTATTATTAAAATATAATTTTATATCAAATTTTCAATTGTATGTGAAAAGAATTTATATGAACTACTATTACTTCTTTTTAGAAATGATGGAAAAAATAAAAACTATAAATTAAATGTAATAATTTAAATCAAAATTTGTGACAGGAAATTTGATTGTTAAAAAGTACTGTATTCAACGACAGGAATTATGGCCGCTAAAATTAGTTATAACGCTCCTAATTTGTTGTTTTACTTGAAGGTTCTAACGACCAAATGACCATCAACGAACGGGATTTTGGTTGTTGTAAGCAAGTGTAACGACCGGATTAATTGTTGTCGTTAAATAATATTTAACGACCGGACATGCAATCCGATCGTTAACCTTTAACGACAGAGCTTTTAACTACCAGTGACGACCAAATTTTGACCGGTCGTTATAGACTTTTAACGACCGGATTTTGACTTATAGCGACAGGATTTCCTTTCGCTAAAGGTCATTTTTCTTGTAGTGTATCCTATGGACGGAAGGAACATAGGCCCGAATTATACTATGAAGTTTAAGCCTATGAATCAATGAATACATTGAGATGCTACGTTAACCACTAGAAGAGATGAATGCAATAATCTCTTCTATTTCCCTTATTTTCGTTCTCTATCAAGTATGTTGAATCATTCTACTCTTTTTCCACTCCACTTTTTCATATACTTCTTAGATCCACTCTTTCCTCGTCCATTCTCTCTTTATCAATAAAATTGTTGGGGTTTCAATAACGAAGAAAAGAGATAATGGAATGACAAAAAGAGGGCGACACTGAAAGGACCAGTCATCCAAATTTGAGATTATTTGAGGTGGCCAAGTTAATCCTTTGGTTAGGTATTTCTATATTACATCATGGCATAAAAGGTAAGTGAGATCAAATCTTTCACATCTCTTACATTATCTCGTAACATATAATTGAAATCATGAATCAAAAAATTGATATAAAGGTAGAAATCATTTTTCATGGCTGTCACTCCTCTTTTGCGAATTGCTTCTAAGAATGTGACCAAGAACTCATCCATGGCGGTAGAATCATGTGAACCATAATTTTAGACGTTACCATTTCCAGATATGTTTATTGTGAAGAATCATTTGTATTTGTTGATTAAATCAAGTAAAAAGATTTTTCTTTAAAATATTAATAAATTTGACACTTGGGCGAGATTTTATTTATATCAAATCAAAGATGAAATAGAAGTAGTATTAATTTCAAAGATGTGCTTGTCCTCCTATGTTTTCTGGAATTATAGGGATGTTATTCTAGATATTCTTGTCATATGGATCACTGATGTGTCAGGGCTGACAAAGGACGTAAGTTGAGAATATTATTATATACTTAAAAAAATTATCTGCATTTTTTAATGAGTGTGTACCAATTTTCATATGAAAAAACTTTATTAGGATATACTTGTTGAAACTGTGACATCATTCTGCTGACGTCAGACACAACAAATAGCGGTGTGTCTAACATAAAAAAATATGTTGTGTCAGACACAACACATAGCGCTACTCTAGCATGCATCATCAAGGTGAGTTTAGTAAATTATTGTGACCTAGCCTAGTTCGACATGACCCCTTGACAAATCGAGAAATTAAGAAAGTGTTGATATAACGAACATTTATATAGTTTCATTACTAACGTAGTTCTTTTCTCTTAGGGTAGGATGCTCTAGTCCAATCACAAGGTCCATTTAATAATGAATAGAACCCTTTTAAGGGAATGGCAAATGTTGTCCACATTTTTTAACAAGGGTGAACTTATTTTCTGATGAAAATGTTTTTGAAGGAAATACTTTTTGAAGATGGTGACATCGTTCCACTGAATTCAGACATAACAAATAGCGGTGCTCTAGCATTGCAACGCCAAAGGTATATTTGAGTTCTCACCAAACTTTATTAACTAGCAATGCATAAATCTATATGGAAAAGGAAAAACTTTTTCTAGACTTGAAATATTAGACCTTTTACAAGTTATCAATGGAGTGAAGATGTTGGTATGAACCTTATCATAATATGGTTTACTGTGAATAAATAAACAATGTAAGTACATAGTTCATCGATTGTAGGGATTAGAGAAGAAAAAGTGTTGTACAAGTGTACATATATATTCATCTTTTTTACTATCGAACTTCATACATGATTCACACCATGTTCAAATATATAATTAGCATGTACAATACTAACCTAAATAACGAACTATTAATTGGCCTTAATTTATTTGTCCTAATATGAAAACATGCTAATTACAATATGCCTTAATTGACACTAAAGAATCAACCACAGTGTTACCTTGAATATAGACATGAACAAATTGAAAAAAAATCTACTTTCAGTTACACTCTTCAGCTTTTAAAAATAAAATCTGCAGAAAGATCCTGTAGCCTAACTCTCGTCATTTATTTTAGGAGAAATTATTTGGAAGACCTTTGCACTTAACTTTGTTTTTTAGTTGAACCCTCCTACTCATAACTTTACCAACTAAACTCTTATACCCATCAGAACACCACATTTTAAATCCTTTTCTCCTGCAGTCAGTATGAGTGTAATAGACTCAATTACATGTGGAATTCTATGTCATTTTGATGCCATGTATGAAATGAAGTGTTAAAAAGATAAAAAAAATCAAATAGATCAATTTTGTAATTTCTGATTAATTTTATGAAGTCCCAGGGAGATGACAAACAACTACCTCTCGAGTCTACACAATAAGGCCTCGAAAGAAGTATAGAAGAGGGATAATCACAGAATTCTAGGCTTATAACTTACACAAATGTAGAAACAAGTACTGAATACCAATAACACGGTACTTAACAAGAAAACCATAAACACGAAGTAAAGGAATATATAATATGGGTACTCCTGACACACCAACCGAACCTCCACAACTACAACCTGCACAAAATCATCACAACCTAACAGTTCACAATTCACATAGCACATAGCTCAACAAGAAACTTCAACCGTTACACATCATCAACATCAACTTCAGTAAACACAAGTTCAACAAACGACACCTCACAATTTCACAAGTGGTAAGGATATGCAATGCAATGAAATAAATATCAAGTAAGATGGTGTATGCCTGTCCTAATTACACACACATGTTTTCTCTCAGCCCGGGACCTATGGGGGACTTATCAATCAATGCATTCTTCGTGGCGTATGACACGACCCTCGAATCAATATATCTATCGTGATGTATGACATGTCCCATGAAATAGTTTGTCATTTTTACTCAATTCATATCAGACTTATCACAATTGTGTCTCTGAACTAATGAAAATAGGCATATTCACAGAAATAATGAGGAGATGACAATTTCTGTATCAATGCACAATTCACAAACTCTCGGGAGCTTCCTTATTCGCGAGAATTTCCTCCTTCTGGTGCTTCTCCTCACTAAGAACTCTTCTTGTCGGTTGGTAGTCCCGAGGGGGCGGCATCCTCCTATAATAGTTTGCAGTACTGAACAAGCGAGTCATTGGTCCGAGGAAAGAAAGGGAGACTTGGTGAACTCCTGTCGTGATGAATTAAACTCTGTTCCATGCCTCGCTGCTTGTCAATCACATCAGAAAGTTGTTGGGTCGGCGGAGACTTTTTTTGGCGATCCTGCAGTCATTTGGCCGGCTATTGAAAGAAAAATCTTGCATCTCGGCATACAACATCAACAATAAATTATTAAACCTTTTAAATCATTCTCAACACATCACACATCACATATCAATATATAATCAAATTGCCTTTTCTTCACTAGAATCATTCAATATCAACAAGTCAACACGTCATCAAGTCTCATTACTCCCCCAACAGATACAACAAGGAAATATGAGATTGCATACACTTAACAAGGATCGAAAAGTTCACTTACCTCAATCAATCAAACAATCACTCCGAGACTTGAGCCTTCACTTTTCGTTGGACTTCCAAATCAATGCAATCTTTTTAAATAAGTAATTACAATAAGATTTCAAAACTAAGAACACTCATATTAAGCATTTTAAAAAATGGGGTCAAATTTAACCAAAAACTCGATTCTGAAAATGAGGGGTAAATCTAAAAATCATATATATATATATATATATATATATATATATATATAT